>UCOL01005679.1:0-11095 GCA_900474335.1 Ormyrus nitidulus | reverse complement strand
AAAAAAGGGGGGGGGGGGGGATGCACCTCGCGACGAATCGCTCGAGAGAACTGCAAAGAGCTCTTATTTCTTTCTCGGATAAAAATCCTAGAACCGAGGGAATTTTTAAACTGTAATTCGAGCAGAGTTATGTATTAATAAAATACTTTGCCCACTTGAGGAGACGTACAGTGCAAAAGGTAAAAAGCTCCGTCTTGAAAAACCTCGAAAACGCAGCCGAGAACTGCTCGGAACGAGCGAAATAAAGGCCCATCCCCCCCTCCGTGAGCGTAAAATAACTTGTCTGCCGCATCCTCGACTCCGCTGTCGAGCGGTCGAGAAATTACCCGAACGGAATTTCGTTAAAAGCAGCAGCCCGGCAGAAGTAAGAAGAAAAGCCGTTTCGCGCGGGGGCAGGGGGAGGGGAATTCCCCCGCTCCAAAATCTATTTGACTCCTTTACAAAGTATCACGGCCCGGAGATTTCGGCGAATCCGAGTGCGAGATGGAGATACCGGCCTTTATACGTCGGTACACATCGTCGGACTATGCTCTCCCTTTTCATCTCGCGCCGTGTCTCTCTCTTTCTCTCTCTCTTCAGCAGCCTCGAGAAGTCTTATCATACCGTCAAGTCGTCGAGTTACCTCGTGACGATTCTCCCTTTTATCTCTCGGGATCCGCCGGCGCTACTCTCTCTCTCTCTCTCTCTCTTCCTCTCTTTATTTCTCTATCTCGCTCCGGCGCTGCTGCTTCTCTAGGCTCTCTTTTGCCGGCGAGCAAAGTCTTGAGATCCTCTCGACACGCGAGTCGATAAAAATGTCTAAAGGAGATCAAGCGCGAGGGTGGAGAGGCTGCTGCTGCCGCCGCCGCTGCTACTGCAGAGGGAGAGAACTTCGCTTCAAATCCACTCGCGTCTGTCCCTCGAAAATCCATTTCTCTTTGCTTCCGGATATTCTCCTTCTCCTCCGCCTCCTCATCCTCTCTCTCTCTCTCTCTCTCTCTCTCTTTCTGCCTTTGCTTCCGCGCAGCCTGCCCTCGTAAAGAGAAACTTTTTCCTTTTACGATTTCTCTCCATGCTGTGTCTGAGTTTCGTGATTTAAAAGAATTAGCTTTCGCCAACATTTTGCCACAAACGGATCAGCCAGCCGCGACAGATGCAATTCTAATTTCTAATGTAGTCGGGGTGGAACAACAGTCTGATTGAGATTCATACGTCTAAGTGCTGGATAACTTGGAAAATTATCTCAAGTTTGATACAGCTAGTTCATCTCGACGTATATACATACCCAACTATTTCTCCGCTTTTGATTCCAATTCGCAGCTAATTACCAAACTAATTTAAAATCGCTGCTTATACCCCGCGAAATTTCTGCCGGCGGCGGTCGTTTTTCATCGGCGCGCCGCTCCTTGCGTTGCTCCCACTCCTTACGCGAGATGATTTCCAGTGTAATTACGACGGAAACAAAGGATGAGTAAAGGACGAAAGGCAGCGCGGGGAGAAAGAGTCGAGTGCAAATGAGTCGTGAAGCAATTCATTGTGCTCTCCCGCGACTGCGAAATATGTATTTGTCAAAAATCTCTCTCTCTCTCTCGCTCGCTCGAGACTTTTTGCGGCCGCTTACATACATAGACATCCGCCCTCCTTGCCTCTCCTCATTGTCAACGAGGCTTATAATTAAGAGGCGAATATTCCCGTCCCCGGCCGAGATTCGATTCGAGTGATCTTTCCCGGATAATTGCGTTACAAGTCGAGGGGCGCGGTGGCCCTCTCGCATTAATTTTCGCGGAGCTCCTCCAGACACCACTTTGGCGTGCACAGTTTCGTCATTTCCATTCTGGGCAGCTCTTTTAAATACCCGACAATGCCTCTCTCTCTCTCTCTCTCCCTCAAGATCAAGTGTATATCTGACTCCGGCTGCGCGTAATGGCGTAAAAAAAAAGAGAGAGACCTTTGACGAGCTCGCGGCCGCATATATTTAGAGAGGTAATCGAGCAATTGGTTAATTAATGTTGATAGCCGGGCCGCCGGTTTTTCGTCGTGAATATTTATGAAGCCATCGGGAAACGTATATATATATACGCGCGACGGGACGTTTCAGCGGATCGCGTCATTGGTTATTCCTATGTCAATCGGCGGAGTACGCTTAAATAAATTAATCGGATTTACGATCGGAGGGAGAGGGAGAGCTAAAAGTGGCCGCGAGGAAAATCTCCCTTTCTCTGTCTTTGCCGATGGACCGAGAGCGAGAGATATATACATTTTCAGTCAACGATCCGCGAGGTCGGTGACCCTCCCGCCCGTCGCCGGCGTGCAACGACGGTAGCTGGTAAAAAAAGATATTTAATTAATCGATCGCGCGGACCCGTAACATTACGCTTCACGAGCCATTTCGGTAATTGAACGAATCATTCCCCCCGCGCGCGGTCGTTAGTCTTTCGCGGTAAGTTCAAGTCTAAATTTGGAAGTTTACTATATGGATTCGATGCAAGTATACATAAACATCCGAAGTGCGCGAGCTGTAAATTTTTCAGGGGGATAGCAACGACTCCAAGGGGTGTAAAAGGGTCGGCCGTACACGGAATGCAAGATTGACGCGGCGGTCGAAGAAGCCACTGACCCGAATCAGGGGCACGCCAAATTCTGTCGATTCGATTAGTCCCCTTCCACAGCTGCGCGCCGCCGCCGCCGCCGCCATTATCGCGTATGTCGATCTTAATGAGCCGGCAATAAAGAACCTTTCCTTTTCGTTAAAGAGCCATTCAGGCCGATTCGCAATCGCCATTTCTCCCGATCATTCCCAGTCGCCGGGGAGCAGGAGGGAAAGAGAGCCGTATTCTCGATCGTCCTCCACTCGAAAGATACGTCCTCGCCAAAATCGCTAATCCTGCCGAAGTGAGCGACGGGGCGCGCGCGCGAGAGCTACTCTTTACGAACTGCCGGTTATGGCGGATCGATGCAAATTTCTTAATAAACATAACTCGCGAATAAAACGTAGACAATCGCTTCGCAGAACGAAGCGACGAGCGAGGCAGTGACCGAAAGTATCGAATACAGTCGGGGAGGAAGGGGGAGAGAGTTCGATTTCATCGAAACCGCCTCGGAATTTACAAGCTCGAGCACACAGGAGCCTCTCTCTCTCTCTCTCTCTCTCTCTCCGTATAAGACGGTCGTTTAATGGAAAAGATGAAGCAAAAAAAGAAGGAAATCGGCCAGAGGCGGGCCGCTCTCTCTCTCTCTCTCTCTTTCTCTTGGCGACGACGTATTTCGCGCGCGGCGAGGCGCCGGCAGCAGCTTTGGAATCAGGGAAGACGAAGAATCAGCCGAGGCGAGGAGATAGAGAAAAGGAGGGAAGAGAGAGCTGCGCGGGATGGAAGAAGCTTCGTCGAGCGTAAAACTGATTTGGCATTCGTGCGCCGTACTGCAGCGCCGGGCTTCTCTCTCTCTCTCTCTCTCTCTCCTTCTCGGAGAGAGCTTTGAGCTGCCTCCTCTGTTATTGCCGTCCGATGTCGCAAGCCCATTGTCAGCGGAAATCATTTCGGGGAAAAGTTTATTTCCGACAAACGAATTGCTTCGTGTTCCAGCGTGTACGCCGGCGTTATTTCTCTATTCGAACGATATGCCGGGTGTATTATCGCGAAGCGCAATTCGTCAAAGTGAAAATTTCGAGCGGCGGTGTAGAGGCGTGCATTTTACAAGGTTCTCGCGGCAGGAAGCCACTCTGGGGTTGCCGAGCACTTATTTACAACGAGCTGCGCGACGTCCGGAAAAAGAAGCGCAGAGCTCACTTAGGAGAAGAATTTATGCGACGTGCATTGCGTTCGGGGCACTTGACGCGCAACCGGCGGCGAATCCCCCTTCGCTCGGAAATTTTTCTCGCGTCGCACCTCCAAGAAAGAGAGAGAGAGAGAGAGAAGCTAGTCGAGGAGAAGAAGCTCTTGAGCAGAAGCGAACCTGTCTAGTGGTCAGCTGATTGTCCGTCCCGTCTCGAGTACTCCGCCGCGGCCACTCGATGCGAGTGAGTGCAGGCCGGGTGGAAAAGCGAGAGAGGAGCGGTAAACGCGCCCGAGAGAACCTCGCGTCGAGGCTGCCGCTGGACAATGGCAATTTTTTCAAAGTGCAAGGCTATTTTCTCTTCTATTTAGCGAGCGCCGCTTCGTACCGACAAATTCTTACGAATGCTAATGGGCGAGCAAGAAAATCTGTACCCTCGCGACGGATGGCAAATAGCAGTTTCATTTAATTATATTATCGCCATATTTATTTAAAAATACGGCTAACCACAAAGGCCAACTCCGTCGTTCTTGCTTTTGACGCAAAACTCGACGTCTCACTTAATTAGAAAAATTAGCCGCGCGGTGTCTTACTACGGATTTTCCTCGGTGGCGAATTCCTCCTTCGCACATGTGACCCGCAGGAATTCCAGGCTCCGCGCTCTCGCCGCGAAGAAGCGCCTCTCCGTGCGGTAAGCAGCTTTGTTCTCGCGTTGATGCAGGAAATTAAGTGGATGCGTCAGCTGATCCACTCGAGTGCGTTACACTCGATGAATTATTGAGTTTTCGATGTAATTTAACTTGCGGGCTCTTCG
Source organism: Ormyrus nitidulus (assembly GCA_900474335.1). Lineage (NCBI taxonomy): Eukaryota > Metazoa > Arthropoda > Insecta > Hymenoptera > Ormyridae > Ormyrus > Ormyrus nitidulus. Next base: position 6,531 of record UCOL01005679.1, on the reverse strand, counting down.
CTTTAAGGCGACGCGCGCGCCGCTCTTTATTAGAGGGAGGAAATGAATTTCGCGTCGGGTATTCAATTTCGACTGGATTGACTTGTTCACAATTTCGTTTTCATTCAACCCGTTGGCGTCCTGAAATACTCGAAATTTTTCCTTCTTTTTTTTTCCCGGAGTGCTGTTTGAAGGAAAATCAATGGCTCGATTTGAAACTACTAGTTTTATTGTATTTTTGCCTGAACTTTTCGAAACTATGGTTTCAGATATGCGCTATCTGCCGCCATTTTTTAAATATGGCGATTTAACAATAAAAAACGTGAATTTTTAAAATTTTTCTTTAAATCATCGCATTTTTGAACATGAACCCGTACTCGGATTATACTGAATTTTTATATCTGGTGGCATATTTATTTGTACCAAAAGGTAGAATGATCTGTGACTCCAAAAGCAATGTGAAAAATTCAGAAGATATTATTTTATTCGTAATTTATTCGTAATTTTTTAAATTTTACTGCGTAGACTGCGGATCTAAATTTTTTTATCTCAAAATTTTCAATTTTTAAAACTCATCTCCGCCACGTTAGGTTCACCTTTCTGAATTTATGAAATTTAACCGCAGATTCGTAATTCGTGACCTGAAAAATTTCTGAAAAAAATAAGTATCAACCTGGTTGCCAAGTGTACCAGTTGTTCAATACCCCGCTAAGTTTGTTGTCAGAAATGTGTAATTACGAAATAAAATATGAAAAAAAAAATGCTAATAATCTAGAAAAAAAAACAAAATTTGAAAAATTATGAATAAAATAAAAATGGAGGCAGATAGTGCATATCTAAGACCAGATTTGAAAAGTTCAGACAAAAATACAAAAAGTATAACAGATTCAAAAATGATTCATTGTTTTTACTTCACGCAGCACACTGGAGAAAAAAAAAAGAAAAAATTTAGGGCGTTTCAGAACGAATCCGGGAAGAAGAATGAATATACATTCGAGGATAATTTTCCTACTCAGCTGATTCGATTAGTCAAATATTTAAAAGGGGATCTTTTTCCGCGGCGCGTTTTAAATCGGTGCATTAAACGCTCAAAGAAGAGATACACATTGCGCGCAGCGTCACCTGAAACATTAAATTAATGAAGACGTACGAGCCGTTCTCAGCGGCTCCACTGCCTTATACTAATCTCCCCTGCTTACACGTCCGCTAATTGAGTAATTGAATGTACTCCTCGCCCGCTCATAGTGGCGCGCAGCGACGCCGCGGCAGCTTTATCTTTTTCCTCCTCTCTCGAAACCGTTACTTCCTTCTTTCGCTTTTCCTTATCCATGCGAACTTCCTCTCGGGCTCTTCCACTGGCTTTATTTCCCAGGCTCTTGTTTTTCGCGCTGCCGAGCTAAGCTCTCGCTCCTACGTATGTGTGCGCGCGGAACTTTTTTAACGCGCGGCGGCGCATCCTTTTTCTCTGCCGGCCTTTTTCCGGAGCCGCGCTCTCTCCCCGCTTCTTCTTTACGAGCTCTTCCTGTTTTTCCGCCAAGATTTTTCCGCGCGCGCGGCCGCTTATTTACGACGAGGTAAGAGGATTAAGGACCGCCGCCGATTTAAAGAGCGTTTCGTTAAGTGCGTGAATTGTGTTGCGCCGCGCGCCGCCCCCCCGGTATTTATGTATCGCCGGACGGCTTTTTTGTTTTCGGATTTTCGTCGGCGAACACAATGGCTTTGATTTGCACGCTCGCCGAGCGGAACCGACTCCCCCGGCAGTAATGCGTTTTTACGACGATGTCGGTCCGAGAGCTTTTTCGGATTTGCCGCTTTGCCAGCCACCCCCCCCCCCTCTCTCCCCTCGATTCAAACGGATTACATCGCATCCTTTCATTACACCTTCCCATTGACACCGCTGTAAACGATATCCCCGAAATTATAGTAATTCAATTAAAACGTTAACTTTTAAAAAGCAGCCGCGTCTTCCACTTCCGCACACCGCCCTCCCCTCCCGGCAATAAAACACCGAGCGCAGCCCGGATCTCTCTCGCGCACCAGCAGCCGCTCACGCAGCTTTCGATCCCCGGGGGGAATGTAGTAACGCTCGACAAGAGAGAGAGAGAGCAGCTCGACCTGCAGCGGCGCGCGGCTTAAGCCCGTTTCGCGCCCTCGATGATTCGCTAAGCTTCCGGGCTGCGCGCTGCACAGCCCTGTGTGTTTTCCGTGCATCATGCAGGCATTAGGGCCGATCGATCCCGGGGAGAGGGATGCTTGTTGTCGCCACGCGAGCCGTACATATTAAGCCCCGCCGCCGCCGCCGCCGCCGCCGAACGAACGAATCTGCGCGGCGAGCCGTTCGATCGATTGAATTATGCCCGGCCCCCGACGCCCGAGTAGTTTTGGGGTCAGGGACTCCGCGTGGTTCGATAGCCCGCGCTAATTACCCCCGAGAATGGGGAATGTCCATTCTGCCGCCGAGTAAACACTGCCTTTTAACCGCCGCCGAGACTGCGACTTTGTCGGGGATATTGAATCTCGCAATGCGACCAGGCAAAACAAGTAAAATATGCTACGTATTTGCCTCGAGTTTGAAAAGCTTTATTGCGGCTTCGACTGTCGTAAAAGAAGAAGCGTGCATAATTATCTATCGCAAGTGCCAAGTGAGCCTTTGCGCTTTACTGCTTGTTTTGATCGATCGGTTATTACTGTATACCCCAGACGCCCCTACTCAGCGACGGCTCACACGAATAGGCAGGCAGGCAGTTGCGCGCGCGCGAGTCGTGAGAAATTTTTCGATAAATATTAGTACAAGTATAACTCATGACGCACCATTAACCGAGGCGGGGGGAGAGGCTTCGTCGCGCGCTCTTATAGCCTGCCGAGCGTCGACGTCGCGCTGGAAAACTTTTTTAATACCGACGCGCGCATCGCCGATTCCGGGGGGCGTATATATATCTGGAATTTTGACGACTAATTTTCTAATTATCGAAAAATTTAACGCGCCCCCCGCGGGGCTTTTATCGGCCGAGAGAGAGAGAGAGAGAGAGAGTTGAACTTTTAAAATGTCCGATAGAGCCGCAATTTAATTAACCGTTAACCGCACCGGCCATTCCCGGGATAATTAAACTGCCCGGGAGAGAGATTTCGACGAGGCATTATATTTATCCGCCGAAAATCCTTTGGCTCTCTTTTCGCCGATAGCAGCTTTTTCAATTACCATTCGCTCGCTAATATTCCCCTCTCCCCCCCTATTTACAGAGGCTTTTTACCGGGAAAGAAAAGCGAGGAATAAACGAGCGAGCTGCCCCGGTAATTTCTTCTTTCTGCCTCACTCTCTCTCTCTCTCTCTTTATTTACCGAGACGTCGGAGCGGAAGCCCGTGTCTGCGTACATCGCGAATCGACGGCGACTATCGAGAAATGGATTCATCGATTATTCCAAGAATAACGAGAGCGTCTCACTTGTAGGCGCAGCTTGTATTTGCCTCCTCTCTCTCTCTCTCTCTCTCTCTCTCTCCTCTATTTACTCGAGGGTGTGGTTGATGATCGCCTGGTCATCGATATTGTAGTAGCTCGGCTCGCTAAGAGAGCAGAAATAACGCGGATCGCGCCTCGCTTGGCGTGCAGGTAGTTGCCGAGTATATGGCGGAGAATAATGGGGCCCTTATTTCTTCCGAGCTTCGGGAAACTTTGAATAGCTGAGCGATTTTACGTTAATTATTAAATTTCTTGAAAAGGATATGTGAGTAAGGCTTCCTCGCAAGTTGGTAATATTGATACTTTTAAGTTCATCTGCCTGTACACTTCCGAGAATAATTAAGCAGTTCTATGTTCAGATTAAATTTTAATTCGTAAATGTTTATTAATAGAAACGCCAAAGCGGACTCGGACATGAAATGCCACATCATACTCGTCTCTTTCTGGTGCGATTAAAGTAGCAAGCACCGGCCATTATCAGATTTCAAGCTCCCTTATCGACGACTGGCTACCTAAGTGTTATTACACGCGCAGAGAGGCTCCTCTCGCTCCTCCCGGCTTTATCGAGAGCTGCACTCGCGCAGGAGTTTCTTTGTGATTTATGATGATTGCTCGCGCACCTCTCTCCCTCCCTCCTCTGTCTCTCTTTTCGCGGAGATACGCGCGGCTCGCTCGCGGGTGGGCCCTTTCTCTCTTTCTCTCTCTCTCTCTCTCTCTCTCTCTCTCTCTCTCGTAAGAGAGAGGAAAGAATTTTCCATTAAAAATATCCCGGAGGCTGTAAATCATTCGGAAACTGGCGCGCGTGACGCTCTCTTGAAAACGCGAGCTTTACAATGCTGAAGTAACAAATTTTCTGGCTGCGTGCGAAAAATAATTGATTCCCCAGCGGCCGGCGGATGAAATTCTTTTTTTTTTTTTTTTTTATCCCCTCGACCGAAGCAAAGATTGCGCCTGTCGATTTTTATGGGACCGAGTTCACACGCCGAGCGTGCGTTATATTTTTCTACGTTCAAGAGCAATGTCAAAATTTCCGCTGCTAAAAGAAAGTCCTGCAAAATTTCAAATTGAGACCTGGAAAACTTTTTTAAAATCCTCAAAGCCTTTCACCCAAAAACGTTAAGAGGTTGAACAAAAAAAAAAAATTGCCGTCAACACTGCGACTGCGTAGCAATCGAGGTCTCCGCGAGCAGGCAGTCAAGTTTAACGAGTGCCTCGAAGTCGCGGATAATCCCGCTGCACTCGCGGGAGCATCATCCCCCTCCTCGGGAATACTCACGCACGCGAAGGCTTTCCAAAGTCGCAAATACGCCGATGTCGTGTCGTCGCTCTTTCGCGAATTAAGGCAATGTAAACGCCGCGGCTAACGAATTTCAAAGGGAGCTGCTCTCTCCTCTCGGGGAATCGGCTCTTCCGATGAGTCGAAAATTAATTAGGGCTTCCCGGGACGCGCCCCCTCCTCTTCTTCCGTCGTCGCCGCCGTCGCTTTTTGTTGTGTTTGGCTAGGAGGGATTTTCGTGGGAGTGCTCAGCGACTGATTTGTGTTTATTAGCTTATTCGAGTTTAAGTTTCGGGCTCTCATCCGCGCGCGTTTCCAATTACGAGCTCGGAATTAAAATTCAGCTCCGGCCTTTATACCCTAAAATAATTTTTAATTCTCGCTTCGCCGGCTATCCCAAAAAGGCGCGCAAAAAAGGACGACGGCACTTGTGTTTTGCGCTGCAGGTGCACGAATCGCTCATCAACAGCGTGCAGTGTTCGGCGTGAAATTTCGCCCAATCATCATTAAACTCGCCAAAGAAAGAAGCCTCTCTCTCTCTCTCTCTCTCTCCTCTCTCCGCCGGTCGTGGCATTCTTCTGCGTGCGCAGGAATTCCGCGAAGTCGGCGGATCGCGTTTCGTCGATCTCGACTGCTTTCTGATACGCCACTTGGGCTGCTGCTGCTACTGCTGAGCAAGTTTCTGCGAAATCTCCGCGAGCCGTATCACGAGGTTACTGGTGGAACCGGCCGCAATCGTCGCCCGTTTTGTTACGTACTTCTTGCTAATATTTCGTCGACGCTCGAGTTTTTTTGACTCGAGTCAATCGGATTTGAGGAATGGCAGTCTTTTTTTCTTTATTTTTCAGACTTTGGATCGGCTTACCGCGAAAAGTGCGCTAGAAAGCTGAGCGAATTGTTGTAATGAAAAAAAAAAAAAAAAAAAATACGACAACGTGAATCGTAATGAAGAAATGAAGAATATGCCGAGAATTCTCTAATGAAATTATCGCGGTTCTCTATTTTAAGCGCAGTCGCGGCACTCCTTTTAACAACTCTTGCACCAATAACGACGTTCTTATTGCCGTTTACCGCTAATTTTTCACGAAGCACGCGCAGCCGCTTAATAAACTGAACTATAAAAAAAAAAGCGCCGGCTGCGTTTCAATTTAAAACGCATAAACCGAGCGCGCGCAGCGACCTCTGAAACTTGGAGGCTAATGTTTATTAGGCAGGAAAAAAACGTCGGCTAGCCGCGCGCGTATCGCTAAAAACTTCTCATTAGCGCGTTATTCACGTGCCGCGCGCGGAAACTTTTCTTACCTGGGGGAGGTTGCGTATTAATTACGAGAGCTTTCGCAAAATCATAACAAACAAGCCGCCGCGGCGGCGGCCTGTCACGCGATACGTCGTTGCGCTCAGCTTGACGAAAAAATGCGCCGCGCGCAACCGACAAGCCGGGATTAAAACGTGACGACGCCGCCGCCGCCGCGCGTATGCTCGATGCGATCACAAAGCTTTTCTCTTTCCCTTCTCTATCTTGTCGTTTAAATAATACGTATTTCATGAAACGTTTTTCCCAGTTCTCCGCACAATGGACTCTCTCAAAGCCGCTCTTGTATTTCACGACTTGAACTAAAAACGATAAGTCTCTTAATTAAAGATCTAACTTGTCTATTAACCGTCTGGAATTCAAATTCAAAGTACGACGAATACCTACCTACCTTTGATTTATTTGCCCACACTGAGAAAAACATCAAAGGAAAAATTACTATGTATTGTGGTAACCGAAGGACAGACTCAAATTATGGCCCATTTTTACCATAATAATAGGAAAAA
>UCOL01005678.1:0-11102 GCA_900474335.1 Ormyrus nitidulus | reverse complement strand
GTTTATGCCTACCGTATGGGCTTATGTAGAATAACCCATAGGTTGCCATAAACCTCTATAAACAAATGTATATATAAATATGATCAAAGCTGCTTATTTAACCAATTTTTATTGGTTTTTCCTGAAAGTATCTGTTTTGCCCGGCAACCTCCACTAATTTTATAAAAAACTTTACGAATGAATAAAAAAAAACGCCAATAGTTTTACAAAAGCTCAATTAAAAATAATTATTTATTTCATTTAAGTAAATTATCATCAGACACACGTCAAGATACACTTAAAAAAGAATCCGAAGAATTTTCCACATCCCTTCAAGAGCCATCAAAGACGCAGAAACTGGAAACTACATTGAAGCGCGCAAGCGAAAGTTTCCAATATGATAATAGCTTAAACCGCTCTCGCTTCCACCTAAAACGACGAGAGTCGGCCGTTGTGGGGCGCGCTCGTGCGCTCTCGTGTGTGTGCACTCCTCCATATTACCCGGAGACACGTACTTCTTGCTCTTCTCGCACGGAAAATACGGCCTGCACATGCACGAGACGCGGCGACGTGTTTATCCGCGGCGCATTTTAATTAGCTGGCGGTAAGGCCATCCGAGACGTACGACGGAGGACTAAATAAATTCGCTGACTTTTAGAGCTTAATGAAATTGACGTCTTATTATTGAAAATTGTTTAAAATCGACAACTTTCGCGTAATCGTATATACTGAATTCAAATAGGATCGTAACTATGTGTTTTTGAGAAAAGGTTACTTTTGGAAAAAGGCTAAATTTAGCTTTCTTGTTGATTCACAAACCTCGATTATAATTCGTGAAGTGAAAGAGGGGAATATTATTATTAGTTCCTTATTTATAAACTGTTTTCAATGCATTAAAATACAAGAAAAGAGCTGGACAGTATTTATATCAGTTTTTTATTTAAAAAGCTATAACCATATATGCGATTGAATTCTTTTTTAACGCAAGTTTATTATTGTATCTTACACAAAAGTTGGTATGACGTAAGTCCGCAAGTTATAATATATCAGATTATAATATTGCACACAAAGAATACATTTTTTATTTTTGAAACTTTATAAACGATGAAGGTAACAAAGCAAACTTGAAACTTTAAAAACGCCAACGATAAAAATAAATGTAATTATATCTGCAATATTTATAAAGCGCTTCTTTAAAAACCAATTTTTCAAAAAAAAAAAAATAGAAAAAAAAACAATCGAAGCTTCCGTCAAAACCCGCAATTATCAAGAAAAACCGCGCGATTGTTATCGCATCCGGTAGGAAAAGGATAAGCAAGCGCAAGCAGGCGCACGATTTCCCCGCCGCAATCGACGTTTTATCCGCATTGACGAGCGGCATTCTGGCGTAAGAGCGTCTCGATATGATCACGAACGAAAGCTATTGTACCCTCCTCGCGGAGTCGGCGGCAGATCTGCTTGCATTGCACGCCACACGGCTCGAGGCGCACAATGCCGGCGCTGCCTCGTACCCTCCCGTACTTGCCGCCTGCAGGCTGCGCGACTACCCGCGACTTTTTTCGCGGAAGCTCCGAGCAGTTGACCCCGTTTCCGAGCTGTTATACGTGCTCCACGCGCGTACGCTTATATATACGCGAGAAATCTCGGCTACGTGTGTCTCGGAATGGGAGAAATGCCTCGAGAAATTCTGCGCCTGGCTGGAAAAGATTTAATTGCGCGACGTCTTTCGGTGGGTTATTGTATCGGTATATTACATTCAATTGTTATTAGTGGCTGAAGTTGACGATTCCGTTTCGAATTGTGTTTTGAGAGGAATGTTTTTAAGTAATTGTTTATGCGGGTACTCGAATATCGTGGCGCACGAGAGAACAATGTTTCAACGTGCAGAAATCCGGCATTCCATGCTGAAACTTTATACAAATAGCTGATTCAACAACTCGGGTGTTTATAGAGGCATACGTGCTGCGTCAGCATGTGCACTTTAACTCTCAGAGCATTAGTTACTCGAGTGGAGCCATAAACAAATAAATTTTGGCGAACAGAATGTGGCTTACAAAATTGTTTATTTTTGGTATAATCTCTCCATAGAAGCAGATAAATCAAATTGCATATATCATAATTGTTAATAATTTATTATTTCAGTTTTTTATCTTATTATCTAGTGGTTAAAAGACTACTGTAACTATAACAAGTAAGCGTTTATCTAAAAAAAAATTAAATTAAAAGACGTCAAAAGAGGAATTATGATTCCATTTCAGTAGAGAAATCATTATTTAGTCAGGCATGCGTCTAAATCTAAACATCGCGTGAATTCCTTTATTATTTTATTTATATTATCAACTGGAAAAGCATTAAAATATTTAATTTTAGATAAATATTACATAAAGCTTTAGTCAAACAAATAATTAAATTATTAAATCTATCCACCTTGAAATTGACAATACCGACAAATAGAATAATCAATTAATTGTTTGATACACTCTGTGCAAGGTCGGCGTATTCCTTTAATTAACATTTCATACAATTAGGAGCAACAATTAACCCTTTCAGATCGAGGGACTTATTATATAGCTCCTATTTCTTTTATATACCTTTTGATTGTAACCACCATTCTGAAAGGGTTAATAATACTGTCGTGTATTTTCACATTAATATATATTTAATTTGTAAAGAATTAAAAAAAACTTTTCAGAATGGGGGTTGTAACAAAAATTATGCAAAAGATCCTTGTATTCGTGGTTGAATTACATAAATATGTCCTCTATCCTGAAAGGGTGAATGTGACATCGTTTCCAAAACGATTAATTTTATAAGATTTATTTTCAAAATTCAATACATCTATACTTCTAAAAATTAAAAGCTGAAAAATACAAATTTTAAATTGCTTCCTCCTATTTTTTATTGCAAAACCTAAAAATGTAGAAGAAAGTTATATTGAAATATTTTATTATTTCTTATTTAATTATTTGATTCAAGTACATATTTGTTCTTTTTTTTGGCTGTACAGTTTTTATTTTCATGTTATATTATTTTCATGTACAGTTTTTATTTTCATGTTATATATAAACAAGTAATGCAACCGCAAAATTAAGAAAAAGCGTATTTAAAAGTTTATAAAATATTTTCTTCAAATTCGCACAGATTGATTGTGCGAAAAATAAGTTGTAAGACTGTGCAACTTTTAAAATATATTTAACTGCGTCACACTTTCATATTTTTTAAACTTGATAGCTACAAATCTAATTAAACTCGTTTAATTTTTTCGTATAATTGTCAGAAAAAGATGAAGAAAAAGCAATAAAAGTACCTTTAGTTAGCGATAAGACTTTTATTTCGCAAAGCGCATGCAGAAGAGAGATGCATAATTTCTACTTCAAACACAGAGCTGAAAGTTAAAATTATGTTTGAAGTTTTATAAAAACTTATTAAAAACTTATTTTGAACCCGTAGGAGGAGTCGTTTGAAACTATCAGAAGGAAAGTGGAAGAGATTGTGAAACTCTCATTGTGGCAAAATTTTTCAGTTCTTTCGTTGCTCTCAAATTATTTATAGGATCCCTTTTTTTGGCTCTATTGAGGGGTGATTTTCAACTGATTAAAAACGAAACTGTAAGAAAAGAAGTAGCAGTAGATAGAAAAATTTGATTAAGTGTTTTAAACTATGAAAATTCTTTCTAAAACTTTTTTCAGACTACATTTCGCAAGATGATACGTAGTGTGAGCAAACATTAATGATTATTTTTGAAATAATGAAGCTTTTCGTTACTCTGAACTTTTTTCTAAAGTTAATAATCTCATATTTTGCGCAAATATTTTTGAATGAAAAGCAGCATTTAAAAATGATTATTTTCAAGACTCGCTTGATTATTTACCGACAATTAAGCGTCAATCAACGTTAACTCTCCCGTGGTCTAATTAACTCGCCGCAATATATAAAAGAAGTGAAAAAGCATTTAACAAAAGGTGGAAAAGGAAAAAGAAGCAATGAAAAGGGATTTTCACTGCTCGCATAAGGTAAATGGCGTTGTCGTCGGCGGTATTACCATAATTCGCGTATACCACGGCGTGGTATAGGTAATACAGAATTGCGTCACGCGCCAGCAGAAAATTTACGATTGTAAGGGGGTGGAAAAAACGCGAGGATTTAAAGCAGCGGCGTAGGGCTTACGCTATTTTCACTTTGTTTTGACGATTTCGCGCGCTTTAAAAATTGCTCTCGCAAGCATAAAAGTTGAGCGTGAGTATTAGAACTTTCAAATTTTTGTAAAGCATCTTGAAAACGCGACCTAGTCGGGGTGGCGAAGTAGTCTCGGCAATTCTTTGCATCCGAAATGTCAAGGAAGAAAATTTTGTCGCCAGCAAGTTTTCCATGGGAAAGCGAGAAATATTTTATATGTAAAATATTGAAAGATATATATTTTACATAATGGAGTTCTTAAAATATCTCAAAGGTGACGAAAGTCACAGTGTAGCAGCGACATTTTCCAAGTCTTTTGCAGTAAAACTAAATTTCCCGAAAATTCTATTTCGAGGTATTTGTCGTATGGAAAATGTCTTGCGCAAAACTAGATTTAAGTAGTTTTGGTGTTGAATAAATGTTTCTCGTTTTATGATTATAAAGGAAGCTATTTTGTAATTTCAAAATTTAAACTTTCCAACTGTACTATACAAAATTTTTTATTTCTCAGTTCCTTGTTTTACATCATGTACTATCGACTTAAACGAAACACGAAAAAGCAAGTTAAGTGTCTTAATCACTAGATTAAATGTATGTAAGTAATTAAGATTCTATCGCTTGTCTCTATCATTTAATTAAAGCTGACTCAATAACTTTAAATTAAAACTTACTCCTGTAAATTATTCGGGAGGTTGACTGAAACACGTCTTATTGAAAAAAATAATAGACTACTCGTAATGTTCCGCACTCTACCGCAAAATGTTTAATAATCTCTCACAGATCTGTCATACTACATCTATATTAGTTAAAACATTCAAATATTACGCATTAAAATTAAATAAGTGATTCAAATATTAGTTTTACTTGATCCTTTTATGTAATTTACCGTTAAAACAATGCATCAAATAAATAGTCATGCAATACTAAACCGAATAAAAGTCTATTCTCTCGTTCGCAATTCATATCGAAATTAAAACGAAGCAATCAAAAGGTATCCAACCCTACGTAAATCAGCCGACACCCTCACCACCTACGCTCGCCATCGTCATTAAATTTCCCGCCCACTTCGAGTACCTCGAAAAGCTCGTCGTTCGCGGCAAGTTTCCGCTGGAAACAGGCGGCACTTTTCTTCTCGAAAGCGGAAAAACGCGCATCCGGCTTCGACTTCGCTTGCACATCCCCCTCCCCACCGGCTTTCATAGCATACGCGCGCATACGCACTGAATGTATAAGGTTTGTCGAATCCCACGAGAGCCCTATGTCTCTCTCTTGTCCGTGTACTCTGCTTTTTGCTCGTCTCTCTTTCTCTCTCGGCCGCTCGAGGACAGGTCGATAGTACATCAGTCGCGGCATGTGCACGCACGACGTTCGAGCGTCGCGGCTCGCCGGAGAGAGAGAGAGAGAGAGAGAGGAGGCTCGCAAAAATATATAGAGCCCTGTTTACTCGTGATTGAGGGAGTTCTTCGGGGATAAATAATGCGAGGCTGTAACGCGAGCGTAAGCACGTAATTCGAGAGAAACGACGCGATGCCGCCGCTTTAAAAGGATCCTCGTTGAGAGAGCCCATCGTGGAAAACCCGAGGGAACGGAAGAGGAGAGAGTACAAGTGATAGAAAAAGAAAGGGAAATAAAAGAGGGTTGCGACGCGTAGCTTCCAGACTCGGCGCGCGCGCGACTCTTATTCGCTTTTACTTACTCTCTCTTTCCCGCACGCACACTTTCGTTCTATCTCGAGCGTACGTTGCTCCCGGGGCTACTCCGTACTTTTATACCACCTTTTGATATTACATTCGATTCATTATGTACTCTCGCTCCCAGTGCACTTGGCTCGTCTTTCTTTACGCCTCGCTGCGCTCCTCGGCGGTTATTTAAAAGCCCTCTCGCCGTTCATTAGACGAAATTATACGAGAATTCTCTAGATTGGATCGATGCCGGGAGATTTCGAGCTCTCGCGGCTAAAGGCTACATTCGCGCGGGAGGAGGATGGCGTATATATATATCCGACAGTGTCAAAGAGCAAGTCGGATTGAGTTTCGCGATTTTAAATCAGAGGTAGAAAGGGATTAGCCGAGCGTGGGCTCGGACTCTTTCAGCTTATTGAACCACCTTTCTTTTTACAACTTACTCTCTGTTAATGCCGCGCCGAAGTTTTAACTGGCTTTTAGCCGAGTAAATGCACGGCTGCTTCGTACTTAGCTGGACGAGGGAAGTGAAAGAAAAGGGGGCTTCCTCCTCTCTTCAATCGAGTTCGAATTAAAATCAGGCGGGGATCTTCTGGCTTTTAAATTAAATTTTTATGATAATTCTAGGATTGCTGAAAAATCGTTCGCTACGAGAAATTATTTAAAATTGAGCAAGTATTTTATAATAAAAAAAGTCTTCAAATTGGATTGTGAATTTTTAGATATTTGAAAAAGCTCTATCGAATTCAAGCGAAGAATCAAGATAAATGATTGACGTAATGCAAATCGCGGTGTATTTGCATTCCCATTGATTGAGGTATTTTTTGCCTTATTTGCATATTCCATCACTAAAATACGTAAGAAAATTGGGTTTGCTTTGGAAATGCAGATAAATATTCTCTCCGATCAAAACATGCGGTTTCAGCTGAAGTGGAAAATAAACAATTTCATAGAATTTATATTTATACATAAGTTTTCGTCAATTGTATAAAGACCTATTTTTATTCGCGAAAATAATATTATATAGACATTGAGTAAAGTTACTAAGTAATCTTACAACACTTTTTGAATGTATTCCATACAGTTATCTTAAGTTTATTACCAGCATCAATATTTAAATATTAATCACAGTTTTCAAGATTCACAATCCTCCCACAACTTTTTAAAATGCAGTAGGGAACTATATCGCAGTTCCAACTTAATCAAACATTGGTAACAGTACTGGTATAAACGCTTCTATACTCTACTAATATAGGTATTTCAAGAATATTAATATTGTTATTAAAGGTAGATTATAGCTGTAACTGTGAAACTTTTTTTCACGTGCAGTGACTTACTCTACAGTTCAATTAAAAAAAAGCAATTAACTTCTAGCCTACATACTGCGTAAGCAAACGTTGCAATCTAGAAAATAACAACAGCTTATGAACAAGTTCAATACCAAGTGTCAATATCTAAAGATAAAGTATATGTTTATATTAGTATTGTTCTTACAGAATTGTACTTACAAGCAAAATATTGATAGATTTTTAATTAAAATAATTTACTGGATGAAGTTGTTAACTTTTTGGATTTAAGATTACATTTTTTGTGCGCCAAAAACTAAAAACATTTTGATTATTTAAGGTAAATCACAGTTATCATGGTTTTACAATACTTCTGTTTACGGAGAAATGAAAAAAATAATGTTCATTTTAAAAATAGGTGTACGTCAATTTTTTTGCTGAAGCTACAGAATTTAATTTTGAGTATAAAAAATTAAAATAAATTACAGCATATGCATATTTTAAGTATCTCATTTCACTTGGTCATCTATCAGAGTCCCATCAAAATATAAGTGCAAATAAATTGCAATTCTCTGACTTTTTTATATTATAAATATAAATAATTATCTCTCTTCCTATCCCCTTTCTCCCATTTTTCGTAATATTCAGCATAGTAAGGAAGGAAAATTTGAATGAGACTTTAATAATATTTTATACCGTTGATGACAGGCAAAAGTTTGCGTGCTAGAAAACATTAAGATAAGCAGTTTGTTTGATTGGTACGAAAAATGAGATGAAAACGAGGGAAAGAAATTGTACATGTAATGTATACGAAAATGCAGATAAAAGTCACATAATTTATCGTAAGCTTCTTGCACTCATAAACCTTTCAAGTTCTAAATTGTGACTTCAAGATACTACAAGTGGCATATAATGTATTGAAAAAAAAATTTTTAAATTAAAATAAAATTTTAGATAAAACCAGCAACCATATACGGCTGACTAATTCAAGTATTCTTTTACAATGCGCCGCTGCTTATCAGACGAAATCCATTAAGCTTAAATTACGATTCCTCCCCCGTTACTAATTCCCTGTTACAAACCTTTAGTTCTAAAATAAGGCGAACTGAACGTAGTTTTTCATTTACCCAAGGATACCATCCGTGACGCAGGAAAATCGCGAGAAACCCACGCAAATTTAAGTCGCCCGTAGAAGCTTAGATTCAAATTACGTCGCACCCTTTGAAATCGAGTTAAAGACTCTTCCGACATTTATTAATGAAACGTTTAAAATCTCCATAAGTATACCGCCGAGTTTATTTTTACTTTGTATTTCGAATGATGACGAGTTCACGGCGTCGTGTGCGAACAAGGGAGCAACATTAGCAGCCGAATAATTCGCTGTCACTGCTAATAGAATTTTTTCGCATGAACGTTCTCCAAGTCTCGAGTTACAGGTGTGACTACTGGCGAGCTAAGCTGATTACGCCAAATATTTGTGGGCACACACGACGAAGCACCTGGTATTGACATTTTAATATTCATCTCAAACCTTTTTAAAGCAAGCTTATTTCCCATTATTAAGAAAATTATTAAAATAATTTGAATTTCAGCAAGTCGGATGTCTACTTTTAATTGGTCTGACTGCCAATTAACGAGAACACTATGAAATCGTGTTGTTTAACAGAAATAACCATAATGATCTTGTAAAATTAAAAATATGAAGGGGATTATTACACTGCTTAAAATAGAAGATTAATATTCATATGTGAAATTTTAAAAATTATTAAGAGTTAAGAATGTTGTCAAAACTTCAGAATATTAATTAAAGTTGATATTTATTAAAAGATATGTAAAATGCATGACATGAAGTGAACACATGAATTAAAGCACAAATTATAGTTTTTGACGATTAACTAAGTTAAATACAAACTATGAAGATATATCATAGATTTTAAAGTTTAAAAACATAACAGTGTACATCTTAATTACAATTTAAAATAATAAAATATAGTAAAAGACGGTTTTACTTAATAAAAAACAAAATTAGAATAACAAAAATAGTGTGGCTGAAATTAAGAAAAATTTCTTTATCCAAAAAGTTTTTAAATCATTAAGTTTTCTTTGTTAAAATTCTAAAAAGCAGAGTAAACTTAGTTTTTCCCTTGAAATTTTGGTTTTTACAAAAGTTTTCTTGTAGAAAGAATTCGACAAAAGAGTACTTTGAACAAAAGAACTAAGAGAATAAAGAAAATTTAAGGAAGCAAATAAAATTAATATTCATAATATAAAAAAAATACTTGTGCGTCATACAAAAGGAGAGTTTAAATCACGATGCAGTACTGTTTTCTTATGATATAATTCATACAAACTTTGCAAATTTGATAAACGAGAAAGACGGCGGATTAAACTCAATTCATAATTCGCATGTAACTTTTGACTACTAAGTAAGGGTGAAGTACTTGTTTAATTCCTGTCATGTATATTCATAGAATCTCTAAATTTATTCATAGAATACATTAGATGTATTATACTATAATTACCGAAACTTAGCATAAAGTTAATGGGCACTATACAAAAAATATTTTTCTAAAAAATGCGCCCTCGCAAACGCAAACCGCAAACATTCGATTCCACCTCGATTCGATCATCGAATAATTTCCTTAAGAAACCAATGAAGCCCAATCCTTTCCATTACCAACATAAAGAAAACCGCTGCCAATTCAATGCACTTAGCTTCCTCTTACCTAATTTATCGTTCCAATATTATCTCTGAGATTCATTAAAAACAATCGAATTCAACAACATAATTTTAAACTATTCTATATCTAATTAATTATTTATTTTTGTATTATTATTTTATTTTTCTATGTCCATACTAGAATTTAATGAACAGCAAACAAAATTTAAATAAAAATTTTGTTATTGGAATACGAGTGCGGGAATAGTACTGTATCCCCGTGTGACCGTTTTCGCCCGGGCGAAGCGAGGGTGAAAAGGTAACACGAGGTTAAAATCATCTTCTCGCTCGTGTATCGAACAATATTTTTTAATAGGACGTGTGCAAGGCTTGATTCAGTGCGTGCGTTTTTATTCAAGCATGGCGTAAAATCGAGTTTTGCGCACGGAGTGTGGAATGCTTTCTGTTGGATTGAAATATCATTAAAACAAATTAAAATTAAATTTTGCATAAGTCGAAACTATATAAAACGAATAAGACAAACTGAAAAAGAATTATTTTGCCACCATCACAAGAAAATTAGAAAAAAAATAAGCCGTGAACGGTGAAAATCCGTTCGGTAGAAGCTGATCCACCCGTGCGCACACAACCACACACACACACGCGCGCATCTATACAGACATTTTTCAAAAACAATTTATTCTTGTTCCTGATACCTCAGAATACAACTCCAAAAATTACTATCACAAAGCTTCCTCTAGGAGGAAACAAAACCATTCGACCCGCAGCCTAAAAATTTCAGCGCTCCGCAGCTGAAAATCCTCGTCCAATGATTTTCCAGCGTTCGAGATTAACAGTTTTAAGCGCAGCGTGCACCTTGCAGCGGAATATTAATCGCGCGGGAGCGTGCAGCCGAGAGGGAGGGAGAAAATGGTAGCGAACGAGATAGAGAGAGAGAGAGACGGTCGGGGCGTTGCAACCCACTCATCGACCCGGCAGCGCTCGGCTCCCTCGAGCCTTTGCGTAGGTGTCGCTTGCACGTAGCTCGCCGACACGGCTCTCGGCTGCAGGCGTCGCCTAGGCCGCGCAGCGCCCAAAGACCGAGGCTCTTAATTATTGGCCTAGGCGCGCAGCAGCAGCCTGCGCACGCTTTTTCATCGGGCCGAGCGCGTGCACAAAGGCGGGGCCGCCGCCGCCGCGGCGTTTGTCTTCGGGCTGCCGCGAGCCCGGAGGACTGCACCTGGATTTGCTCTCCGGATGAGCTTTAAACACAACTGCCGAGAGGCGAATTCGAAGCTCTTGCGAATTATTAGGGGGGGG
>UCOL01005677.1:0-11084 GCA_900474335.1 Ormyrus nitidulus | reverse complement strand
AAATATTGTTTTTCAAGAAAGCAGGACACAATCAATGTGCATGCCGCCGCGCTTCGACTGTATTTAGTATAAATAATAGTTTTTATGATATTTTATCGGGCCTAATTAGTTTTATGGGTTTTTATGGTTGTTTATGGTTATATATAGGTAAATAATATGGGGTTTCACGGTCTTATCTGTAGTTGTACAGCTACCATAGACTTCTATAATCTGAGTACGATATTAATTTTTTTAACGATTATAAATTATTCAAATTGTTAAATTCGAAAAATCATATGCTTATAGCGATTTACGTAAAAATGACCTGGTTTTCTTTAGTTTTTCGTTTTTAACTGGTCTTCATATAAGCTTCTATGATATTTTATCGGGTCACATAAGTGAAATTAGGTTTATGGTTTTTTATAGTTTTGTACACGTATAATAATATAGCGTTTCACAGTCTTATCTGTAGTTGTACAACTAACATAGACTTTTATAATTTGAGTGCGATATTTAATTTTATAACGAGTGTATTACTGAAATTGTTAAATTCAAAACATCTTATGCTTATAGTTTTTTACATACAAAATTATTTCTTTATTTTACAGATTTTCCTTTCTAACTATTTTTAATGTAAGTTTCTGATATTTTATTGGGTCACATAAGTGAAATTCGTTTCTATGGTTTTTTATCGTTTTGAGTACGTCTTATCTGTTATTGCACAATTAACGTGGACTTTTATAATTTGAGTGCAATTTTATTATTTTTATATAAGGGTGATATTATTATATAATTGTAAATTTTGAAACCTGGTATGGTTACTGTAGCTTTTTACGTAGAAAATTATCTCTTTTTTTACAGATTATTATTTATTATGTTTGTTTACATAAAATCTGACAATGGAGAAAGAAAAATCGTTAATTCATGTCA
Organism: Ormyrus nitidulus; assembly: GCA_900474335.1. Lineage (NCBI taxonomy): Eukaryota > Metazoa > Arthropoda > Insecta > Hymenoptera > Ormyridae > Ormyrus > Ormyrus nitidulus. The sequence continues at coordinate 10,175 of UCOL01005677.1, read as the reverse complement.
AATTCCGCACTTTAATGTGACTGCGATAACTAAATTTAAAAAATTTAAAGTACTTGATGGTGAAAACACATTTGAAGCTCTTATCATTTTCTATGCAGGTACTTGTATTATAAATTATAAAAAATATAATTTTTTTTATGTTTAACACGCTTAACATATCTATTTCTGAATTGCAGAAACGCAAGAAGAGTTAACTAAAAAAATAGAAACTCAAAGAGAGAGTATAGCTCCTAGTAATCTGATTGAATCTGCATCTGATCTATCAGAAATTGAAAATAAAGGTTTTGATAATTCACAAAAATTTAATAGTAATGCTACAACCCTTCTTCAGGAAAAAATTATCAATTTAAAAGCTGTACACGCTATGGTAAGTAACCAATATTTTGAGCACGTCTTTATTTTTATTTACAAATTACGTATCATTAAAAATTGAAAACTGTTTATTACGTTAATAATATTATAAAATAATTTTCTTTGCTCTCAATGAAATATCATTTCTCAGTATATTAGTAAAAGAACTTTTATTGCCGCCACCTACGCCCTTAACTCTTCTTCAGCCCCTACAATAAGATTGTTACAAAAAATTTATATTTTTATTCTAGTTTTATTTAAAATTATGGTTTTTTGACATCTTTCTTTTATATTCAGCGTATCATTCCTGTTTTATGTTAATATGTTAAAGAAAATTATATTTATATTCTCTACGCTGAGAAAAGAAATATAGTAAAAATTACAAATAATCTTGTAAAACTTACTATACTGTCTAGGAAAGCCACCACTGACTGTCAAAACCCAAAAATTACTATACTTTGTAAAAAATTTTGAATATATTGTTTCGTAAGTTTCCCTATATTGATAGTAAAATTCTCTATATATTTAAGAAATTTTATTATACTGTTTGGTAAATTTTCCTATAAAGTTTGGTAATTTTTAATAAACTTTCCTCTCAGTGTATCAATGTCAACTAGTTTTACACGTTTTACATGTTTTGACGTTATCTTAACGTTCTTTTTTTTTTTAGTAAAAATGGCTAATTTATTACAATTTTAATTCAAAAATCAAGAACTCATCATTTTAGAGATATTTTTTCATTCTTTAAAATAAAACCTTGCTTTCTTAACGTTTTTTCAAAATTTCGTTATTTCATTATATTAAGTTAAAATCGTGAATTATTATACAATTATACAAAAAATTATACTATATTCTGCAAATGTCAGATATAGAGTTGTATATTTTTAATATTATTTTTTCATTAGTTTTAGTAACAGTGGCTACTTCTGGACATTTTAACCAAAAATTAACATACTTACGATATGTCTACGCAGAATAACGAATTTTTCCCTCTATTTTAACTATAAAGGAAGATTTATAACGTGCGGTGTACGATTTTTCTCATTTTTTTTTCAATGTTCTATTATATTTTAAGTTGGGCTCAGCCGATTTCTTCGAAAGCTTGAAATAACTTCCAGAAAGATACGTGCCAATGAGTTGGCAGTGGTGTTTACGTTATCTTCAACTACAATTTTTCAATATATTACAGATTTGAACTGTAATTGGCAATGTTTGAACATTGCAAAAACAAAACATTGCAAAAGAATGACATTTTTCGTTACAGTACACTTCGTTTCATTTTTACATTATTTGAAACTTAAGCTATGCATTAGTGCCCAAATTTCAGCTGCATATAAAAAAAATCAATTGTTTATTTAAAGGGGCAAATCTATTAAATGCAATTTTTTGTAATTAACTCTCGGAAATAGAGTGGATACTTTTGGGTAATTACATTAACATATTTGAACTTGGTTTGGCTTAAATTGTTGGAAATTTATGTCATTCTGGCGGGAAGAGTTGTATGCTTAAAATTATTTGACTAACTAATTTTTTAAATTAAAAATTTGCATAAATTTATAAAATTTACATTATTTAGACAGTTTTTAGATGTTAAAAATTAGTTAGTCAAATAATTTTCAAAAATACAACTCTTCACGCTAGAATAGCATAAATTTACAACAATTTAAGCCTAATTAGGTCCACATCTATTCATCGGTTCAATCTCTGGCTTACGCCAAAGAAAAAATTTAGAACATTGCAAATGAGCCTAGGACCTTCTACTATAGCTCATTTTATCACAAATTGTATATATATTAAGTGTATAATATTTATTTTTAGGTATGTATTTTATATTTTTTGTTACAGATGATTTTCCTGCAAATTTTCTTTAGGAATAAGACCCCCTTAAACATTAAATACACATACCTAAAACTCCCTAAACCCGGGGGAGCATTCAAAGTTTATAAATAATTATTTGAGCAATAAATAAGTAGGCCCGTCAACCATGTAACCTGGGGGAGTATTGAAAATTACAAATAACATTTTAAATAATAAACACGGGCGCCCAGTAACTACGTAGCCCGAGGGAATATGTAAAAATTATAAATAACTTTTTATACAATAAGTACGTGCGCCCGACTATCACGTAGCCCGGGGGAGTATTTAAAAGTTACAAATAATTTGTTAATAAATAAGTACGCCCGAAAACCACATGACCCGGGGGAACGTTCAAAGTTTATAAATAATTCTTTAAGGTAGTATGGGCAGATATAGATCATTTGTATATATAGATATACAGCGCTGTATCTTAACTAAACAAACGACGCGCGATAACAGTATATATAGATATACAAATGCGGGTAAAAATTATGACAATAATTTTGAACGAGTTATAACTAATAATTTTGCACGTCAATGCATATTAATTTTTACATTTTTTTTAATGTACATAACTTTAGTTATAATGTCTCTGTTTTTTGGGTTTATGGTGAATCGCTATCAATCAGAAAACTTTAAATTTCTTATATTATACGTCTGCCGTCGTTTCCTGTACATAAGAGCCTATGCTTAAGCATTTCAAACACCGTTTTCTCAAATTTTTACACCTTAACTGTTCTAAAAATTCAGGTGTTTGCATTGTACGTACTTTATACTACGTGCTTGATAAATCTTAATAATTTCTTTGATAAGTCGATAAACCATACAACCACCTTAAGCAATACATAAATGGCCCGTTAACTATGTAACCCGAGGGAGTATTGAAAATTACAAATAACTTTTTAAACAATAAACACGAGTGCCCAATAACCGGGCTTGCATGTTTATTGTTCAAAGAATTAAGTAAAAAATTTAAGCCGTCCCCCGGGCTATGTGGTTGTCAGACACGCGAGTTTATTGTTTCAAAAATCATTTATTATCTTTAAAAACTGCCCGGATCATGTGGTTGTTGGGCGTCAGTATTGTTTAGAGGATTATTTATAATTTCTAAAGGCTCCCCCGGACTACGTGGTTATCGGGTCCACTCGTTTATTGATTGAAGAATAATTTATAATCTTAAAATCCCGGGCTAAGTGGGTGTCGGACCTACTTGCATTAATACTTATTTATAATTAATATCTACTCCCCCGGGCTATGTGGTTGCCGGGCCTACTCATTTGTTGCTTAAATAATAATTTATAATCTTAAAATACTTCTCCAGACTATGTGGTTATCGGGGCTACATGTTTATTGCTTAAATAATAATTTATAATCTTTAAAATGTCACCCGGACTACGTGGTTTTGGGTGCACGAGTTTATAGTTTAAGGGATTATTTATATAATAGTTTAATATTCCCAAGGGTCATTTGGTTGTTGGGCGCAAGTTTTTATTGTTTAGAGGATTATTTATCATCTCTAAAGGCTCCCCCGGGGTACGTGGTTGTCGGGCCTACGCGTTTATTGCTTAAAGAATTGTTAATTTATATTTAGTATATACTCCCCCGAGCTAAGTGGTTGTCAGATTTACTCGTTTACTGCTTAAATAATAATTTATAATCTTAAAATACTTCTCCGGGCTAGGTGGCTTTGGGCGCACGAGGTTATATAATTTAAGGGATTATTTATATAATATTTTAATATTCCTACGGGTCATGTGGTTGTTGGACGCAAGTTTTTATTGTTTAGAGGATTATTTATAATCTGTAAACGCTCCCTCGGGCTACGTAGATATCGGGCCTACTTATTTATTGTTTAAGTGTTTGCTTATAACAATTAAATAGTCCCTCGGGTTACGTAGGTGTCAGGCCTACCTATGTATTGTTCAAATATTTGTTTATAACATCTATAACTTCTCCCCAGAGTTACGTAGGTGCCGGGCCTACTTATTTATTGTTTAAGTATTTGTTTATAAAATTTTAAGACATCCGACAGATTTTAAGTGGATGTACTTTTACGTAATTGTTTTTTAGTAGGCTTTCATCGTATTTTTAAATTTTACCCGATACCTCACGTATCACTGCAATTTTATGCAATATTTTTTTATTTTCGTTCTGATTTTTTTATTAAGATTAACTTAAATATATTTTGGAAAAATGCAGTAAAAACGAAACACTCGAATGAAACAAATTTGATATTTTTTTTTCTTTTTATAGAATCATCAATGAATTGACTTCTTCAATTCTTAATTTCATAACAATAGTATAAGTTACTTTACAAGTTAATATAAATTAAGTGAAGAAATTTTTATTTAAAATGGAGGACAAGAAAAAGAAGGCATACAATTTATATTCATCACTTGATTACAATATACGGGAGGTATCTAGATGGACAAAAAGAAGGCATGAGAAAATTGTTGAAAAAAATAAAACATTTGAAAAACAAAATACGTTGCAAAATATAAAATGTAAGTTCTGCCTACATGACAAATTCTATGAGGTTGTTATAACTTCTTTGAGGTAGATAAATAATTTCAAGAATTCACAATTTATTTTTAATTAAAATATTGACGTGTATATTGCATAATTTAAGGAATTAAATTAGTACATTACTTTTTTTTTATTAATACTATTATTTCATTTCCAAAGGGTGTGTCGAAAGTGTACAATAAAGAGAATCAAATTATTTCTATTTTATTAACATATTGTGAAAAATTGAAAAGTGCTTGAAGATGAGCTAAAATTTGATGAAATTAAAAAGTCTATGATTATATTTTTTTAGTTAAGCTTTTCTATATTAAAATTAACTTTTTATACAAATTTACTGAAAAATTTAACAATATAAATTCCTGTTATAAAGTTAACCGAGTAGTATGTGCTAAAAGTTAAATAAGCATAATCCTCAGTTAATTTTAGCTAATAATTAGTTAATGTTTTACCATGAAGTCGTCATCTAGTGTACCCTCAAAGAATTTATAAATATTCTCGTAATTGATGATAAATTACGCTTAAAAATTTCACGTCATTTAGGTCCTTCAATTATTGATTATTCTACTTTAATGACAAGTAACAAATCATCTCAACTGGAAATAAACAGTTCATCAATTTATAATTCAGCTGTCACTAGTTCATTAAATCATGAAAATACTTCTGATAGTAATAGAATTAATGAGCCTATTGAAAATTATGAAAATTCTGATTTAGACTCTGATAATAGTGACCTTGATAGTAGTGATTTTGACAGTGACTGTTCTACTTCTAGTAATAGAAATAATATCAGTGATGAATCTTTTACTAAAGATGAACGTATAATGTTTCCTCACAGTAACTTAACTGTATCAGAAGTTTTGTACATGTTAAGTGCCAGAAATATTAAGTTTAATACAACTCATGAATTACAAGATGTTTTGCTTAATTTTGTCAAATTATTAGCTGGACCTGCATTTGATTCTTGGAACTATAGTCGATATTTACTTGCTAAAACTGTATCTCCTCCAAAAGAGACAATGAAAAAACATTTTTATTGCTCTAAATGCAATTCTATTCTTGATGAGGTGTTGTTATCGAACAAAAAGTGCAGTCCTATGCAATGCCAAAAATGCAAAGAAATATATTCAACCACTTCGGAAAACTCAAATTATTTTATATCACTTGACATAAAATTCCAAATTGAAAATCTGCTCAATCGTGAGGAAATTCAGAAAGCAATAATGGGTAAAATGAATAATAATAATGATGATATTTGCGACGTCATTGACTCTGAATTGTACAAATGTAAAATTCCAGATGATGCACTGTCATTTAACTTCAGTAGTGATGGAGCTCAACTTTTTAAAAGTAGCAAAAAATCATTATGGCCATTGCAAATTTATCTTAATTGTATACCAGCTTTAGTTCGATTTAAATATCCTATATTAGTCGGATTATGGCAAACCGAAAAGGAACCGACATCAGCATTTATGGATATTTATTTAGCTATTCTAAAGAAGCAATGTGAAGACATTTGCAGTACAGGAATTAAAATCACTGACTACCGTACAGGTCAAGTACAAACGAAAATTCTTGCTTTCTTTTGCTGTTGCGTTGATACGGTTGCTAGACCTATAATGCAAAATAGAATCCAATACAACGGTTACAATGGTTGTAGTTGGTGTTACCATCACGGTGAATATGCTGGCGGTTGCGTACGTTATCCATTTCTCTGTAGTGATGCAGATTTAAGAACTCATAAAGAGCACCTAAAAGATGTAGAAAGCGTAATTAAAAGTAAAAAGTCATCAGAACGAGGAGTGAAAGGTGTGTCAATTTTGTTAAATGTTGATGAACTTGATATAGTTTGGAGTTTTCCTCCGGACTATATGCACGGAGCACTTTTAGGAGTAACAAGGCATATTTATAACGTTTTTAAGAGTAACTTGTCAAAGAAAGATTTTCAAACATTAAATGAGAGGATGAGTCATGTTAAACTGAGTCAAGATTTACCACGCAGTTTACGTCCATTAAGCTTTACTCATAAATATAAAGCTCTTGAATGGGAACTCTGGAATTTATTTGTTAGTGTACCGTGTTTATATGGTATTTTAAATGCAGAAATGTTTCGTTCTTACCTACTTTTTGTGGATAGTTTATACACCTTGTTGAAAGAAAATATAACTGTAAAAGACATTGAGGATGCAGAGTGTAAACTCATGCAATTTGTGGGAGAAAGTGAGATTCTTTATGGAAAAAGTTTCATGACTTTTAATGTACACTCTCTTCTGCATTATAGTGAAAGTATACGGAAGAGTGGACCGCTATGGTGTAATTCAGCTTTCCCATTTGAAAATGCAATTTTTAAATATATACAGGAAATAAATGCTCCGAATGGATGCACCATTCAAATTGCAAAAAAGTGGATGACACGTTGCAATTTTCAAAATATCGTTCAAGAACGCATGTCAAATTCTACGGTTTGCTTAGATTTTTGTAAGTCACTGTTTGAAAAAAGAAAGACTGTTCAAAGAGGAATAAACTTCAAAAATGGTCTTTTAATTGGTAGTGGATTCCAAAATCTGGATGTAAATAATCTTATGAAAAACTTTCTTAATGACATTGATATTGAAGTAATGGTTTTTAAAAAATGTATTTTTAAGTCTTTGACCTTGCATTCCTTTAATTACAATCGCATAAATAAAACTGATGATTCAGTAGTGCAATTAATGACTGGAACAATAGTACAAATACACTATTTCATTCTCGCAGAAGAAAATTGCTATATATGTGGTTGTAAATGGATAGTACAAAACAATAATTTTAACGAAGATCCTAAAAATCCAATATTAAGGCATATTTTTCAAGTAACAGAAAAGAAATCTGAGTTAGTAGTTTATGATATCAACCTTTTAAAACGCAAAGCAATTGTCATTGATGTTGGAGAACAATGTTATATATCATATCGTCCAAACAATTTCGAAACATATTAAAAGGTAAAAATTATTTCTACTTTATTAGCATTAATTGGCGCTAAGGGATTTTAAATGTACATATTTTTTTATATTTTATGTATATATAATAAAATTTTAATATCTAAACCTGCAACAGTATATTATAGCCTAAAATAGTATATTGTGTACCAAGGGCGTAAAGTGGGCTTTTTTAAACCGAGTGTAATCATTTGAGAAAAGCAGTCGAATTCAGTCTGATTTCAAACAAAATTCCCATGGAATCTATGTGGAATCCAAATGATTTTTAAAACTGGGATTGCATGTGGAGACTGCAACCGCATGAGGTCAAAAAGTTTACTTAGCCCTTGGTATACACCGTATTTTTTTTAATCGCACGTACTCTTCTTCGCGATTTTGAGCACACCCAGATATACAGATGGCTAATGTTTGTTTCCGGGTTATTCTACAATAAAACTCAATGCATAATCCCGGGAACTAACAATGCATCCATTGATGCCAGTTTCCGGGATATTCCGGAAAAATAATATCTAGAAAGCAAGTTTCCGGGGCGGTTAAGACGAGTTCACGTGTCGTATCTGATGGCTAGAATGATTATTTCTCCAGTAATTTTACGCGGAAAACGGTGGAAGACTTTCCAAGCTTGATGATTGGTTGGGTTAAGCGTGACGAAAATTATATTATTTATCAAATATTAGTAAGCAATAATTAGAAAAAAATTTATTGTGCTTCTGTAGGGCTCACGTAGATACTGAGCAGTGCTTTGTTGACAAACATACCGACGATCCCAGTCGCTGTTAAGCCCTGGCAGCATAAATAGATAAAACAAAATATGAATTTCATATACTTTTCAATCACAATCTGCGACCTCAAAAAGTTAATCTTGGTTTTACAGACGACTTGTTACAAATGTTTCGGATTGAGCGTTTAAGAACATATTTTTTTACAAGTTCAAAATTTACAACGTAATCTCAAACGCACACAACAGCGATCTAGAAAAAAGTGAACACGCAACAGAATATTCACGCGATATTTGTTTTTTTTCTATATTCTTTTTTAATAAAATAGTAGTCCTGTTAACAACTTCGTTGCTGACCGCCTTTATGCATGATCGTATACACAGATCCGGAAACTCCCGTGATGGGATCCACTAGTGAAGATCGTTTGTTTACTACTCCAGCTGCAAGAGCTGCGTTGCAATCGAATTACATACTTAGTTTCTCGAGTATATAAACCGGGGGAGCATTTAATGATTATTATTCATTCTTTGACGATAAACACGGCTTGTAAATAATCTCTTAAACATTAAATACGTATATCAAAGACCCACCAAACCCGAATGAGTATTTAATGATTATAAATAAATATTTAAAAAATAAATACACCTATCAACCATACAACTCGGAGCAATATGATTTGCTTGTAAATAATCCCTTAAAAATTAAAAACGCACACTCATCAACCACGCAACCCGGGGGAATATTTAAAGATTAGAAATAATCCTTTCTACATTAAATACGTACACCCAACAACCACAAAACCCGGGGAAGTATTAATTGTTTATAAATAATCCCTTTATAAGCATTAAAAAATTCATCCAAAAACTACACAACCCGGGGGAGTATCTAATAATTAAAAACAATTTTTTGAACAAAAATAATAATAATAAGAATTGTAATAGTCCCCCGGGGTACGTGGTAGTCGGGCTCGTTTATTAATTGTTTATAGAATTATTTATAACGTGGTTGCTGGACGCATGGGTTTATTTGAGAAATTATTTATAATCTTTAAAAACTCTCCCGGGTCATGTGATTCTTGGGGACTCGTTTTTATTGTTTAAAGGATTATGTATAATGTCAATAATACTCCTTTAGGCAACGTGTTTGTCGAGCGCATAAGTTTATTATTTAAAAAATTATTTAATTGATTAACTGTTTATAATTATTCAATGATTTTCCCCAGGTTATGTGGTTGTGGGGCTTAAAATTCAATTATTTAATTAATTATTCATAATTAATGCTTTCCCCCGAGTTTTATGGTTGTGGGGTTCATTGATTGCATTATCTAATTTATTTTTTATAATTAATCTATGCTTTCCTCCAGGGTTTGTGAGATTTTCGGTTCAATTTTTTAATTAACTATTTAGTTATATGCAATGCTTTCCCCGGGTTTTGTGGTTCTAGGGTTTACGGTATAATTTTTTAAATAACTGTTTATAATTATTCAATGCTTTGCCCCGGGTTTTGTGGTTTTGAGGTTCATTGGTTTAATTATTTAATTTATTGTTTATAATTAATCAATGCTCTCCTCCAGGTTTTTTGAAGTTGTGGGATTTGTGCTTTTATTATTTAATTAACTGTTTAGATATATTCAATGCTTTCCCCCAGGTTCGTGGTTGTGGGATTTACGGTTTATGTAGGAGGCTTTAAAAGGATGTAGGCGTTCGTGGGCTGGGGTAGATCCCAGAAATTAGATTTCAGTGATCGAATT
>UCOL01005676.1:0-11096 GCA_900474335.1 Ormyrus nitidulus | reverse complement strand
TTTTTTTTCAGTTCATAAAAGTTAACTTTATAACATATATCATTACTTACGTAATCAAATGATTGTTAAGTCTGCTAAGAATTTTTTTTTAAACTTCTATATCTTGGTATACAACTACCTTAATTCAGCCAAAGTACGTCCCCAAAAATGGCCCCCAATTAACAAAATCCCTCCGCAGCAATTACTTTAGCAAGAACAATCCCGCCTGAATTTCCGGCTTCTCGCTTGTTAGCGCGCAAGACGTTCCTCGCGTCGGGGCGCGGCCTCTCGCAGCTTAAAACCTAAATTTCTAAAATACAGCGGCGCGCGGGGCCCGAGGCTTCCTAGTTTAGCCATTTATATCGCGGCATTAGCGGGCTAATGACTTTCAGCCAGCGGCGTCAACGCGGTCTGCTGCCTGGCGAGCCCTAATTATGGAAGTTACCGTCGCGCGCCGCGCGCTACACCCCGAGAGATAGTTTCTGCAACTCGTATTAGAAAACCAGGGGGGTTGGCCAAGTGAGCGCAAAGTCCTCTGATTTAGCATTGTATTTTCTCGCGGCCGCGAAACGTCGATCGCGCCGTATAAAGGATTATAAATAACTCGGCGGCGGCCCGCCGATATATCGCGTCCAGCGGCCGATGTAAATATAGCGGCGAATCTTTCGCCTTCTTTGGGGAGGGGAGGGGAGAGCGAAAACGTCGAGGCAAAGTCAAGCCGGCGGCGAAACGTCACGTTTGCGCTGGAATTTTCCTCCTGCGAAAATGCGCCGGCTCGGATTTGGGCGAGGGATATCTTTTAAAGCGCCGCTGGATTTTCTTGCTTTACGGGGCACGACGCTCTGATAATATTAAAGCGGGATTCGGGTGTTTTGTGCGCGTGTAATAATGTTGCGTTGGATAGTTCAATTCTGGAAATAATGTAATGGTTTGCTTTGTATCTTTTATTGAGGATGGACATTTTTTTTTGGAAATTGAGGGATTTGATGCAATTGATTCGGTGAATTCGTTCTACGGATGTTTTAGGTAGAAATCTATACTGCATGTTTTCAATATGTATTACAAGATTTTGAGATCAAAAGTTACGTCATGCTTGTATTAATAATCCTGAGTAAGGCCATAAGCTGTTCATGAAACGTGCATTAGGAATTTCCGGGAATTTCAGCTTGCATTCAATAAATCATTAGCTTGTTCGTTCGTGTTTATTGATAACGAAATAAGAGTATTCGTCTTTAAATCCGCGCCATACTTTGAAATTATTCATTACGACTTAATTACTCGTCAGTTGAAAATCTTGTCTTTTTTTATCTTCTGAAATTTTAATCGCAATTCATTTTGCGCAAATAATTAACGTATGTAAAAGTAACAACGACCGAGAATAAATAAAAAAAAAACAGTCTCTTCAATAGTAACTTATCTCTATTATTTCTTTAGAACTGATGAAATATTAGAGGCTGCAGAAATACCTTGACTTGGTGCTGATATTTACACAGTCTCGTTTCCGCTCGTTTCCTCGCTGCGGCGAATGAACGACTCGCGCGGATTTCCACCCGTAGTTTTGGACGACTTTAAAAATAAAGGCAAATATTTTTACCAGGTCGGAAAGGTCGCGCAAAAATGGAAGAATGCGGAGCTGCAGCCGACGAGTGTCGGGCCCGACTGGACGCCATGTGTTTCTGCTTATACTTTACGACTTCGGACCCAAATGCGCGCTGCACGTGTATAAGGTGACGCGTCTTTGTCGCTTAGGGTTGCAGACTACGGCTTTTGAGCACTTTTGAGTTTTCTGCAAGTAGATCGCGATGCGCAGCAGTAAAATTGGAGTAAAATGAAATGTTGAAGAAATTCAATTTTAATTTCTTTTAAATGAATTATGTTAATGTAGTTTTTTAATCCTTGAAATACGCGTAGAAATAAACTTTTTTAAAAGTAGTAGAAAAGAGGTATTAAAGAAAAATTTAGAACGGTTAAATTTCAGAAAATATGAAAGCAGTTCGTAATTAGCCGTAAGCTTCGATAATTAATGACTTCTTAAAATACTAGAATTTTATACGTTTTTCTTAAATTAGAAAAATAGGGCGAGTCTTTATTTTTGTATTTAATATTAGTAAGGTGCCTATATTTCTGAGATATTGCTTTTTAAATAATGCTTCGTTATATTCTTTAAAATAGAATTGTCAAGGGTCGTTACTAAAGACTCAGAAGACACGTCAATATACTTTTTCCCATTATCATGGAAAAGAATTTTTTATCTTTCAGTTTTTTAAGAAGAACCAAATGGTTAACTTTAACACTATAATTAATTATGTAAAAGAATTATCAAGTTCATTAAATATCCTCCATTTTAAATTCTTTCAAATACAATTTAATTTTTGTCATTGAGTTATTTTTTATTCCTTTCAATGAACGTACTTTTATTGGCAAAAAATTTATTACTTTTTAATTGCTTTGTAAGGTAATTGATAAATAATTCTATAAGTACTAGCAAAATTGTTTTTATGAAAGAGAATTTACGCAACTACCATAACAACTACAAAGTTTGTCACTTGAAAATATTACGTAATGTAAATATTGCACGACTTGGAATAATAAAACATTCAATCGTTCTTCAATAATATCCCAGTTGAGAGTTCCAAAAAATAAGCGACTTTCTCGTTAATAGTGCATAGTAATAAATTCATTAAATATATTCTCACTTCAGATTGCTTTGAAATCCACAGAGAGGATGTACAAATTGTATAATTCGATATTTATTCATAAGAGATCTACAACGATCACTGAATTTAAATATTCAACTTGAAGATTTCAAAGAATCTTCAACGTTCGAGAAGTGGATTGAATTTTTTATCAAAGCACGCGCAAAAACACAATTCACCCCAATTCCTTTGACATGCATTACGTTTTAAACATTTCCCCTAAAACAAGCAGAAACAATCTCCCAACTCCCGACGCATAAATACTTGAAATACCAGCGGTGTGCCAAAGTATTCCATCTGATTTTCAATATCGCACACAACGCCGCCCGTCACCAGCAGAGAGGCCAACTCGCATCAACCTCCTCGCGCTTCGCTCCGATCCGAAACACACCCGAAACACAATCCCGCCGCGATCCCGAGGATCAGCGCGTCCGCGGGGCCTCCGGCTAAAGCGCTTTATTAATAACCCCTATTTTTAGGCGGCCCGCGGAATCCCTCGAAAGCGGCGCGCGTCCCACACTCCGCTGCTCTCCCTCTCGCGAAACGCTCCTCGTTCACATTCGAATCCCGATATCGGAGAGCCTATGCCTTTTCCCCTCCCAGGCAATTAAAGAGCCCTGCTTCGACTTTTGATTGACGGCAGCCTTCTCACTTTTTTCTTCTTTTCCTTTCTTCAAAACGGGGCCCCTCGAGTGCTTCGAAAATAAATACACGAACGACTTCATGAGCGCGACCGGAGCTCTCCAAGAAAAACACAGCGCGGCTTTCGCGTATCGATGAAGCCCCCGCCCCCCCCCTCCTGGTTCTTTTTTTTCTTCTTTTTTTTTTCTCCGTTTCGCTATGTTCCCGGGGCTTCCTCTCGAAGGCGCTGGCACTTGTCGCGCCTTTTTTTTCGAGCCCGGCGTGCCGCCGTGTGGACTTAAGTAGTTTGTGCAGTCGTGCGTGTTTGTTGTGCTTCTTTTCGTAATCTCGCCCTTCCGTATAGATAAATTCGGGATGTGGGACACGAGAGCGGCCGCTCCAATATCGCGGACAAGACAACTGCCGTGAAAAATTGACTCGCTTAAACGATTTTTTTAATCTGGATTTTTCGGCCCGAGCGACGGAGGGTTAATGGGGAATTGATGCTTACATCATTGGGGTTTTCGAATTGACCGAGTGGAGAAGGTGTCGTTGCTTTTTTAAATGGAAATTCTTGAAAATCTTAATTGAGATTTTCAAGACTTGGTCGTGATGCGGATCAAATATTATCTTTCGGTAATACGTCTCAATGCGTATAAGTGATCGACTTTTCAACGTTGGAACCAATATTTATATGTGAAATGTGAAAGACAGCCTTCGATCAAGAATATTATTTTGTTATTGCAGTGAACTAGGATATACCGTTTTTTTCGTAGATTTCAATGTTTTTCGAGTTTCGATTCATATTTTCTCGACGCGAACACGATCAGAAAAAAGATGAAAAAACATATACGGCAGGCTCGCAATTAAACCTAATGTGCATAATCTCATCTACATTTTTACGAGCAAATGCTTAAACGCTTGTATGTGCCATTGGCGATCAATTACCCCTAATTGCCGGATTCCACAAAGCTCCTTCATATACAAGCAATGTCCGCGCGCGAAAATTAAAATTCAAGGCGCTGCATAATAAAAGGCAGGCGCCACACAAATGCTCCATATAAAATTGTGCGCGATTCCCCATATTTTCAAAGGTTTTTTACCACCGACCGGCGTTATTTCACCTGAAAATACGACATCGAGATTCCTCGCGGGGTGCAGCTCCACTGATATAAAAGCGCGAACCGTAGAGTTATTGCTTATTAATATTAATTCTCGCGCGGGAGAGAACAATTTTTTTTTTTTCGGAGAAAGTTAACGTTTCGCTTTGCGAATAAACAGTCGGGGGGAGGAACTGCATGAAAAATCGCGTGTGAATCGTTACGAGACTCGGGGCAATATAATAAATAAAATTGTAAGCACTTAGAAACGTTATGAGCTCCCAGTGCCAAGAAAAACACTGCCTACGAGTCCCCCTGTCCCATTAGCTTTCACATATACATTCATCAACTCGTTCTGTTTGGCTTGTTTGAAAAACCGTAAAAAGTCCGTTTTTCTTTTCGGGCATTCGGCTGTGTTTGACATAAGAGTGAAGTATTTGTTTATCGTGTTATTGTTATATGTAAAAACAAACAGACGTTGAAAATGTCAAAATCTGTTATTTTAACGTGGAAGCCTATAAATTATTGCATAAAAATCCACTTAAAAATACGCTTAAGTTCCATTGCAAATTTTATTATAAATACAAGATTACAAATACGCAAGTAGCATAACGCCCTCGTTCTCCCTCCAATTACCAGAAACGGCGACGTAAAAAAATCGAATCAAAGAGAAGTACTTCGCACGTAAACAAGATAAATTGCCGGAACGTGCCCCTCCAGCACAATAATGCACCCGGCATAGCTGAAATTTATGCGATTCATAATAGAACCTGCGTAGGCGATTTTGAAAGCGTCGGAAAGTCCGAGCGTTTATGAAGTGCAATAATATCCTCGGGGATAAATACAACCCGTAGCCTTTTTTATACACCCCCACCCCCCCGACATTAAAAAGAGGCTCTGAATTCTTAACAAAAGGGATCTTTAATCAAACGGAATTTTGTCGACTCGCCGTAAAACCGAATGAAATTGTGAACACTCTCGGAGTTTACGAGAGCACTCGACGAGCGTCGCAGCGTCAAGAAAAACAAAAACACATCTGCTCCCCCCCCGGTTTCACGTGCTGATGAAGTCGCGTTACCTTTTTTTCCAGTTCTTTGCTTTAAATGCTTATAAAGTCCCGTCCCGAGCTCGCTGATAAGGTTTTCCCTTCTTTCTTCTCACCGGGCTGCTGCCGCCTGTGCACTAAACTCTCGGCTGCAGGCGGGAGTTGCTGTGCACTCGTAGTTAAAGGTTGTCTTTTCGCGGTCGCCGTGGGGATTATAGGGTTTACGGGGATGTGTGCTAAACTTATTATTAATAAGTAATAATTAGGGTCGCGGCTTAAATGCAATTATTAGCGGTAAAATAGTAAAGTTGCAGGATAGCTAAGTAGGAAGTTAGAGGGAAGACGAGTCCCCGGTTCTATTATAAAGTGCCGCTGGGAAACTTGCTACGTTCCGTAAGCGCTAGAAAATATCTAGATCATAACTTCACTAGACTAATTCGACGAATTATATAGATTTTTATGATATATAATAAATCTGAGAAGAGAAATGTTTTTTTAAACAATTCCTTGACGGAAGATGTTAAAATATCTGATTTTTGCTCCTTGGATATACTTTCACAAAAGTGGTTTATTTTTTAATCTCTCTTTTTTTGTTCGCTTTTACATTTCTCCTGCGTATACTTTTCCAGAAAATCGAAATGTTATTAAAAACCATAATATAAGAAATATTTTCTATAATGCATAGAAATAATTAATTTCAAGCTTACCATCGCTCAGGAACTCTCTTAAATTTATGAAACTTTTGAAAAAGTTCAATTGCGTTAAATATTTTAGATCGTCACTGCTCTCACTCGACTTTACTCAGCTTCCTGTCTCCCCGTGGAAGTAATGTAATTAGTTTTTAAACAATTGCAATATAATTGTAGAGTTTTTGTTATCGTGCTCGAATATTAACAGGAAACATTATTTTATGGAATTAAATAGTTTACAAGCAGTCAAGTTTCTGTTATGTTGTCAGTTGTCCTGAGCTTTGAAGTATTCATGAACTTCCGATTACTTTCTTCCCCTTGGCATGAAAGTTTGTTAACATCATTTTCTCGTCGTATCGAACTTGAAATGTAAAATTTAGTTGTGGCGCTATTTATTAAACAACTTTAATGTTTTTTTTTTCTTCATTGTTTATAAAAATGCAAGTTTTCTCCTTTGTTTCGAGAGAACAAGTTTAAAATTCTATATAGGGAACAGCTAAGCAAGCGGAAGGAAATGAACAATAGTTTTTTTTTTCTTTTTATAAAACATCTTTATAAAAGTTTTTTTACTCCGACTTGATTTCGACATTATTATTTTGCAAAACATTTTTACAGTCGATGCGTATATTTAATCATCAGAATATTCTTGAAATTCTCGAGCGACATTGAATATCTAGTCTACGCTTTGATAAAAAACTGTAACCTTAGCACAAATACATCTTAACGAGCAAGCAAAATTTTTTCAAGACGCAAACATCAAAGGACAGGCTAAGTAGACATCAATGAGTTCCATTGTATCGAATATCGAGGAGAAAAAGAGGCGGCGGCGGCGCACCTTCGACTCGCGTAATAAGCGAGGTAATAAGCTTAATAATGCGTAAAGGGATTATGTAAAACGGCGCGCGAGAAGAAGAAAAAGAAAAAAAAAAGAGGAAGCGCCGAGAGTCGCGGAAGAGCAATTCGAGCGAGTAGTCAATTGACCGACGAAAGCAGCCGAGTGAATTACGAAGCACGAAGAATGTGCGCGCTTGCGCTTAAAATGCAAAAGAAAATAGATCGGGGGAGGAGGACGAGAGAGAGAGCCGAGTAGGCGGAAAGAGAGAGAGAAGAAAAAAAGAGCCGAGAAGCGCCGCGCCGCCGGAGGAGCAAAATTATTAGACGCAATCTCGCACTGGAAAATGCAAATTGAACGCGACATCTCGCGGCATTTCTCGGGGAAAATGTAAGCGAAGGAAATGCAAATCAAACGGGGAAATGGCCTCGGGGCGCAGCCGCCGGTATGACGAGCCACCGAGAAAGAGATTCTTACCGACCCTCCTCCCCTCCACCCCGACTCCGCTCCGCTTTTATTTATCCGGAACAAATTTTTTTGCGAGAGAGAGAGTACATCTGCCCTGTTATGAAACGCGAGCTGCGGTTAGTCGCTTTTTGTACCGGCTAAATTTAGTCGATTTTACAGAGAGATCTGGGAATACACTCCGCGCTGCTGCCGCGCGGTTTTTCGGCGAAGTTATAATAACCGACTGCAGTCGGGGGGAATGATTTTGTTTCGATTTTGGCGACGGGAATTTCATTGTAACAACGTCGATTAATACGTCGAATTTATTTAAAATTAAATTGTGAATTCATCAAGTTAATTTGATACTTCGTTTACATTTGTAGAGATTCTAATAGAGTCTAGAGTCTAGGAATTTAATTGAATGTCTGGATTAATAATGTATATTACATTGCATGTTATCCATATGTTAGTACCGTTAAACCTTCAATTAAAACTGTGCATATATCAAAGGATGCAACTAATATCCAAATATTGCAATGTTGATTACACGATATTTAGCACTAAAAATAATGTAAAGGATAAAATTCAAAATTTTATAAAACAATGGTAATTATACAGCAGGGTCGTAAAATCTTAATAAATTTTTTATAAACTTAATTAATTAATTGTGACCGAGATGGATCAAATATATCCATTTTTTAGCTATTCAAGAGCATTGCAATGAAAATACTTAAAAATTCACCGCGGAATCGTAAAAAATATTTTATTTCTTTTATAATAGCTTCAATAAAAAATTCCATATCTCCAGCTAAAAATATGAAATTGAAGTGCATATCATAAAACTATTTTTTCTGAATGAAATAAAATAAATTCTATGGAGAATTCATAAAACTCGCGTTTTTTAAATATATAAGATTTCTCTTTATAAAATAGTGTAAACGTCAACGGAATTAAACACCAATTTAATGAAAACTACGTTTAAAAAATGACTTTTAAAATTAATGACATGCTAATATTGCCGTTGGTGTTTATTTCCTATTAAGTCAAAGCCTTAAAATTTAGTATAAGCTGCCTACGATACTAAATTATTCGAGATTAAAGAAATTATAAAAGAAAAAGTATTTTGAACTTTTATAATCAAATAAATTTCTAATATATATAATAAAAAAAAAAACAATAAATCGCGCGCCTAAATTTAACTTGTGTATGCAAAAAATGAAAATTCACCAGCCTGACCAAAGTTGAACAAGAAACCTACCGCATATATAGTAAAACCATAAACCCTTAAAGTATAAACGTTTTTACGAGCTGTAAGCACTAGAATACGAAATTTTCTAAGTTTCCGAACAATATTCACGTAATATTGCAGCAGAGAAATTGATTTCTTAATAAGTTTTGGAAGGACAGCCATAATTAGCAATGTAAATTTTTGAAATTGCAATATGTTTACATAAAAATTCTGTTAATAAAAATTTATTTAAAATCTCTTTGAATAAATTAAAATATATTAAAATGTAAAGCATTACAACAGAAAAAAAGTTTAGATTACATTTTTGTATATAATAGCAAATGTAAAAAAATATTCTCGATTAAAAATAAAAATTGACGGCTTATATATATATATATATATAGATTTTTCCACGCCTTTCCGCAACACCAACCAGTCTTTGGATAGCTCAAAAAGTACACCACGCAAGGCATGTCCCGCACAATACTCCTCAGCCGCATCGTGCAAGAGTCGAAAACGACATTTTCGAAAATTTTGTGGGCAAAGCGCCACTGTAAAAAGCTCGCTCTCCATCTGCCGCCTTCGAATTTTCCCCGACGTTTCGTCGACTTACATTAACTCACTCGGCGGCTGCGAAAAATGAAGAGGGTATATAAGATAAGGCAGTGGCATCGTCGTCGTCGCGGAGTGGCACGACAAATAAAAAGCGCCGAGTCGCACCCCGCACAGCGAGAGATACATCTCCAGGTGTCTGTGTGTGTGTCTCCGGCTGCGAAAATCCAGCCGACTGGCAATCGATACCCGATCTATTTTCCGCGGAATCAAATATCGCGCCGCACGCCGAGAGGCGGAGAATTTTTATATGCCCGCCGCGCGGCAGAGAATCGGTTGAACGTGGTGTGCCGAAGAGAGAGAGAGAGAGAGAGAGAGAGAGAGCGCGAGGAGGCGTCGAAAATCGAAAGGATTTATGGCGGGAACGTGAGCCGCGCTAAAATTAAATTACGTGTAAGTAGAGGAGGAGAGAGCGAGAAGAGGTGCGGCGACGGTA
The DNA here is from genome assembly GCA_900474335.1 of Ormyrus nitidulus. Lineage (NCBI taxonomy): Eukaryota > Metazoa > Arthropoda > Insecta > Hymenoptera > Ormyridae > Ormyrus > Ormyrus nitidulus. The sequence goes on along the minus strand of UCOL01005676.1, from coordinate 1,411 downwards.
AACTTTATTCGCAGGACATTAGGGCCAGGAGTCGGAGTAATTTTCGCTCTAAACAATGGCGGGATCGCGGGGCGATTTGCTCGGATGGACTTTTTGGCGCCGAACCGTGAATATTCGCTTGTTAATGCGCCCCGAAGGTAGAAAATTCCCCGGGAACACTATTGGATTTCGTTTATTTGGGATGCGGGAACGCGCCGTTTTATATGCAGTGCTGCAGGAAAAGGGAAAGATAGCGAGATGATCTGCCCTACTATTTTCTAGGAGGAAATCTTGGCTTATACTGGGCTGCGCTATACTGCAATGTCGTAAGTAAGATAACCAATTGGGAGGTTTTATTGAAGAATTAATAAAATTGAAATTGAAAGGCAATTATTGGTATTTAGAGAATTAATTCATTTATTGAATGTAAAAAGAAGAGATTAAAAATTAAATTAATTTAAAAATGTTTCCTTTTTTAATTTAATTGGAATATATAATAATTGAACTTTTTATTGAATTTTTCGCTGAATTTTGTGTTTGATTTTTGTACACGATTTTATAAGGACTTCACGGTGTGCGCATACAAATATACTTCCTGCCTTATGACAAGCAAAGTGAAAATAAAATTTCTATAAAAATTCATTTTTACTGTACAGGAGTGAAAAGTAAACGTACGCGAAATTCACGCCAATTAAAATTAAAGAGTAATTAAAAAACAAAGATTTCAAAGAAAGACATTTCAGTCATTTTACTATAAACAATAATTTATTTTATGAGTGATCTCCTTTTAATCAATATTAAGAAAAGGTCTGATCTTTCAAGAAAAAATGTCAGGCCACAATAGAAAATCCTTGCACAAGTCTATAAATTTAATTCTATATAAAGAATAGCAATAAATAGAAAATAATACTTTGTTTATTTATACATTTGTTAAATCATTAAAAAATAACGCTTTGTTTATTTTTTAACGATTTAACATTAAATTTTGTCGAATTTCGAGCAGCAAGCATAGCGAAAGCCAGTATTATAAAGCTATTATTAAAGTCCCAAGATGTGAAATTTCCAAAATACACAGTGCGGTTTCCCTCTGCGTTGGTGTATACTAGTTTACACATGACTGATTCTTAACCAAATAATGAGATAGCGGCAGGTGTCTCTATATTGTTTTATCAAACGTCAAAGCGCTTTTTAGGTGTATGAAAATTTTACGTTTTCGTTAACTTCAAATTAAAAAAAAAATATATATATATATATAATAACAAATACACCGAGAAAAATGTTTTCTAAAATTTACTATAAACGTACGAAAAATTACTATGTTTTGTGGTAACGCGAGGATATACTTTCATTATGAAAAATTTTAGTATAATAATATCAAAAATTAATATATTTAAATAGAAAAATTATTATAATTGTTTTAAAAATTACTATG
>UCOL01005675.1:0-11102 GCA_900474335.1 Ormyrus nitidulus | reverse complement strand
CCTCGTTTCCTTGCATATGTATATATACCGAAAGGGCCTGGAATAGTTCGATATATTTCGTAACTTCAAGTAGGTCGTTCCCGCGGCAGCTTTCCGTTTCGCCGCCTCCCCGAAGCTTCGCACTATACACGTTCAACTTTTTCGTCGGGGAGAGCCTATATTCGGAGCTCGGCTTTTATTTACCTTTACTTACCCTTTTTCGACACCTCGCTATTTATGGCCTGTCAAACTGTTTGTTTCGATTATCGCGGCCCGAGCAATTATGCAAATAGGGACCTTACCCAGCGCCGCTCTTTCGCCCCATTCTTCCGGGGAACTTTTAAATTGCTCTATCAGAGGGAGAGAGATAGAGAGAGACTGTTTACGGAACTTGCCCGCGAGTCCGTGATGGACTTTAAGAATATCGATTTTCAATCGAAAAAACTTCTCCTGCGAACCGACGCAGGCCCGAGTTTGTATTTAATTTAACATTTCGCTGTTCGGCGGAGAAGCGTCTCGATATTCAATTTTGAAAGTTTCGTTTAATAATGCGCCGCGCCGCCTTGCGTACAGCCAAACTGCTCCTCCTTTAATCTCGAATTAATCTCTCCCGGCAGGTGAATTATTATCCTTTAGCCGCGAGTTCCGATTAATTGTTAGTCGTAGGTTTTAACAATACGCAACTTGGGCCGTGAGTTTGAAATTTGTTGTACAAGAATTGATTGATGCGCGAAAGCCGCCCGAGTGATCAACGTGTTCCTGGAATAAAGCAGGCTCCTTGTAAATTATATTATGACTTGCATTTCCGAGCAGCCCCGGCAAATCAGCAAGTCGCTGCGCAGTATAAGAGAGAGCTCCCTCTCCCTCTCTCTCTCTCTCACTACTCTGGTTCGACATGCAAACACGAGTTTTCATGTCTGAATTAATGATGGCGCCCTTTAAGTAATGTCATTGCTGCATCAAACCCGTCCCGTCTTCTTAGCGGCTAAACCTCGGAGCTCCTCGCTGCAGCCCTTTTCAAAATTCACCCCCATTAATTATCCCGGCCGACGCCTCCAGTTATCATCATTATCTCCAGGAGCCTCAAGTCAAATTCGCACGAGCGAAATTCCCATCGAAAGACGCTCCTCTCAACTTCTTTGTAATTAGCGAGCTGCCGCTGCTGCTGTTTAAGGCTAATTAAACCTCAAGTGCTCTGTCATACACCATTTTGCAGCCTTCATTATCCTCAAAATCTGATCCCCCCCCCCTTCTCCAAAACGTCCGACGACGACAGACGACATCTTTAACCCAGGTGAGCTAGAGCATTTTTCAGCTAATTATTCACTCTGAATGATTTATCGGGGTCGCGGCGCCATGACCGGAAAGCATCTCGCTCGAGCTATGAAGCTTCCTTTGAGAATTTCATCATTTAAAAAACTGCGCAGATTCCCGCACAGACCACCGAGCTTTTAGCCAGCCTTTGAACCTACGCTTTTCCTATTTTTAAAATAACTTTCCGCATGATTTCAGTATATACGAAATGATGATGCTCGTTTCGTCAAGTGCACACAGCCCGTCATGTATACAATTTCTATATTATTCATTCTCGAAAATGCTCCCGCTAATAGTTTACTTTAATATTTTAATAATTACTTTTATAGCGCGGAGGCTCTTATCGTGCCGAGCTAAAAGTAATATATTTAATATTTGAAAAATTCCACGATTATTTAAACTTGCAATATTTTGCAACGAGAGGACCAAATAAGTTCTCGGCTAATTTCATCAGAGCGTTATTAACATAATTTTGTTTTTTTTTTTTTAAGGTAATTTTAAGGTGACATACTTGTGTTTCTACCCCGCTTCCCCACTCCCCCCCTAATTCAGGCGCATAAATAGGTCAAACAAAGAACGAAATGAAAGAAGCTAGAGCTAAATATAGAGGATGATAATTTTTCTCTCTCGAATTAAATATGAGAATTTTCAGACATAATACAGATGGAATAGATAGGGAGGGGACCTTTTTTTTATAATAAAAGATAATGTGATAATACGAATAATAATTAAAGTGAAAAATGCTCGTCGAAAAACGTGAATGGAACGGTCGCGCGAGAGGAGAAAGCGAGCTTTTCAGCTCCGAAAAATAGAATAATATCGCATTATTCGAAAGAACGTTAAATCCCGCCGTGCCGTCCGAGGCGCGACTTAGTTTTCTCGCGTTTAATCCCTTTCCGACGAGGTCGTTGCCTCTCGCGCGGCTCCCCCGATGTTTTCCTTCGGATTAGCGAGCCGTCCCCGGCGGTAATTGGCACTCTGTGTACTTTTCCTCGGCCCTCGCCTAATTGTAAAAACCCGCGTGCCCTGCCGCTCTCTCCTTTTTATCGGCGAAGTTCAATGGGAGGAGAGGAAATTAACGCGCGGCTCTCGTCGCGTAAATTTCGCGCGAGCTCGGCAAAATCGATTCTCCGACCCTCTCTCCGGCGGAGAGGCAAATGGCTGGCGCGAGAAAGAGCTCTTTTTAGAGCCAATGTCACTCGCCGAGTCTCGGGCGAAACTTTCCGCCGGCTCTCAACCGGCCAGCTGCAAAATCTTCTCCATTTTCCTTTCCGCTGCGGCGCTCTCGCCTCGCGGATTTCCATCCTCTCTCTCTGCCTGTATATACAGATAGCTCCTTCTAGAATGTACTCTCTTCGGCGGCATTAACGAATTACAGTTGGATTTTCAAAGTGCCCCCCCGAGATACTCCATCGGGGGGTAATTAATGAGATCGACTCGGAAATCATCGGATATCGAAGCCCCCCCGCGCGTAAAAGGAAGCGGGATAAGAAATGTATAAAGTAATTCGATTTCGGTCCAGGTTAAAATTGAAATGAGCTTCGATCTGATTTTTCTGATTTTCTTCCGGCGCGCAATCCGTCTGCGGAGAGACCCCCGCCTACGCTACTCTGCTCGTCGCCTTCGCGTCGCAGTGTCCGTTTTCATTTGCGAAGCTCTCTCTTCCTCTCTTTCTCTCTCTCTTTCTGCCTCTCTCCGCGACTCGAGCACGGAAATATCGAGTGCGGAAAATCTGCGGCTCGATATTTCTCTGCACCTCCGCTCTCCGGAGCGATTGGACTCTTTGAAGGAATAGCTGCTCTTTATCTGGAAAACGAAGCAGCTCTATAGAATTACCTGGCGTTTTTTCCTCTTCTCGTTTTTCCCCTCATTGCCGATGCAGTCGGGCGCCGCGCCATTCACTCGCAGTCAAAGAAACCGCAGGCTGCTGCTGCTGCTACCGCTGCCGCCTCGCTCCATCAGCCGCGACGGCCTTTTTCCGGGAAAAATCATTTTCATCTATAAATTGCTTGCCCTCGTTGCGATTAATACTTTTGCCCTCTTATAGCTTCGACGGGCTTTCGCGCCAATTCCGTTGTTCCACGGACGAAATTAAATTAAACACCCATGCAGTATCAAAAATATAAAGCTTCAGACACTGTACCGTTAAAGTTCGGAGGTGAAAAAGCGCCGGCCCATTTTTATTATGATGCGCGTATAAACGAAAACTTTTTCCGCTCGAAGCGAGTGAATGGCATTCTGCTGCGTGGGCTCGAAACATTTTTCCTCCGGCGCGAACAAAACGCGAAAAAAACAACCTCCTCTTCCCCCTCTGGAGAAAAAATTCAAGCGCACGCCTGCACCGTGACAACTGTCTGTTGGGTTCGGAGAACAAACTTTTTCGTTGGTTTGAATTTTAGAGATAAACCAGCCGTTCGTTCGATTAAACCGATTTAAGCCGCTTTTTAGTCTACTCAATGATTCGTATAAAATGAAACTTCGAGCTGAAAAGTGAAAAATGCAAAGAGGTGAGAAGCCTTTCAGATTAAAGGTATATATATACAGACGCGGGCGACGCTCTAAACTTACCCCGAAACGGCGAGTCATTCTCACCATCATCAATTAGGGTACAGAATTCGTTCAAGCAGGCCGGCAAATAAACTTCCGTACTAAATCTGTCGAGGAGGTTTATTGAGTCGAAATTCAATGGCACGCATTCGGAGTAAAATCGCTTTGGAAATAAACGTTTTTCGCTCGATCGCCAGGACGTATACGTATACAGGTGCAGTGACAGGAGGATTTGGCTTACCCTTAGAATTAAGCGCATTAACAAGGCATCAAAGCCGAGCTAAGCCACCCGCCGAAAGCACATACAAGCACGCATCTCCGGTCAGGATCTCTATACCAGCAGACAGCTTGTTACATCCGCCGAACCCTCGGATTTCAGGTACAAGTTGCAGTGTGCAGACGAGCCAATACGCGGCCTGCGAATTAACAGCGCTCCTGTTCTCGCCGGTTTTTCGAGCTGGCATCGTCGCCTCGACACGCATTACGCGCCGTATTCGATTAGGCGACCTCTCTTCCTTTCCTCCCCCCTTTGGTTCCTCGAGTCTCCCGCAGCTCCCACTCGAAGGCCCGCAGCCCCGCGCGCCGCAAGTGCGCTCTCGATTTCGTTACTCGAGTGCCTTCGCTGCGTTGGCTCCATACACAGACATGCTCTGCGCCGTGCGCTCGCGGTTAATGGCATAAATAAACTCCCCCCCCGGGGGGCCTCTGCGGTGCCCGACACTCGCGGCTTTAAACCGCCCCTTTCCTGGCGCGCGGCTTAATTTCGCCCCCGATTTCCCGATGCTTTAGGAGCGCGCCTTTAAACTTTTGCCTCTCTGAATGGGCATTCAAAGTGATTTCTGATCGAATTAAACATTATGTCGGGAGCGCGCTTTCTGGCTCGAATGTTTTTCACTCCGGAGGGTAGAATTGGGCCGGTTAATCGGATGAAAAAGTTCGAGTATCTTTAAAGGAGCGATTAAATAGTTTATAGAAACGGCCGCCGGTGTATCGCCCGGGCAAAGCTTTTCATTTTGAGCAAAGGCAATAAAGAGGTGCCGGAGAAAGGTGCACATTTGTCTTGCGTCGGGGCGCATTACTTTTATACGGTTCGCGCATTAAATCGACTCCCCGAAGACCGTAGGAAAAATGCAGCGCGTTCGCACCACTAGTCCCCCATATTTCAGCAGGTTTTTCGTTTCGAATTTCGTCGAGAATTGCCTACTCAACCCCCCTCTCCGCCCCGGAGGTCGCGCCACTTTTGTACCAGCAAATACGTTACTTTAACAGCGGGGGGGGGGGGGGCTTTATCGTTTTCCCCGCAGCTCCAGTCAGCTTTACGATTATACATGTACAGCGATCTTTCTTCCATATCTCAATTTCCCGGACGAAGCGGCGGCGGCGGCAGAAGCGGCAGCAACGCCGCCCGCGTAATTTCATTTAGAGAAGAGATGAGCCCAGTGCAAAATGGAAAAAGAGATTACGCTGGAACTGGCCGCTAAGGAGTATATATATACAGAGGGCACACCTACATGAGCGGCTTTCTGCAAGAACGCCGTCAAACGTACATTTAATAACAATGTATATGCGCGATGCTTCATATTGCATAAACAGTCTCGCTCGCCGAGATAACCAAAATAACTCCGACTTTATTCTACATTTTTTTTTTCCTTTTTTTTTCTCATTTTTACTTTTTCAGACAAAGATAATTCCCACCGGCTTACTTTATCTCGCGATATTAAATAGAATAATCAACTGGCTAGAATACGTTGCCAGTAGTCACGTACCGAGTATAAACACAATTCAAAATAATTCATGAATATTGCCCGGCTGTTATCAAGTTAATTATCAAGTTAATTATATTGAAAAATATAATATAAGCTCCAATATGCAAGAAGCTATATAGCATTTTAAGCACATATCCCAGTCCTAATTGCGAGTAAATCTTGCGCTACCCACTTTGAGCCTTCAGTAATGAAGTCGCCCTCGTCGAAAGGAAGATTAACGTAATTTGAAATTATAATGATAAAAATGCGAGATTCAGTGCGCTCGTCGCGTTAAAAAAATTCTGCAATTAATTTGGGAGCCGCAAAGTGCTTTCGCCACAAGAAAAACGCATTTTTTAAACCAGCGTCGCGCATTCGTCGCGGCTGCTTAATTTAAAATCAGTCGGTAGAAATAAAACTTTTTCAAAAAGTTAGACTCGGCAAATGAAAAAGGGGCGAATTTCCATGTGACGCTCGGAAGCTTTGTTTTAACATGCATGAAACTCGGAGCGAGCGGAGGCGCGCTTCCCGGGGAACGCACGTTAAACAATGCAAGGGAGAGGGCTTTAAGAAGAGTCGCTCGCGGAATTGGAGCTGCTAAATTTTGCAAGTTTTAATTACAAAGAAACAAGCGATTAGAATATCCCGTCGGCGATTGGAGGAGGGCGGGCTGCGGTTATTTGCGTACGAAATGAATTTCTGATGATGAGGAAGACAAGCGACGTGGCGCGCCTCGTAATTTCGCAAGCCCCAATTTCGAAGCCCGGTCAGTCCGCCGCGCTCGCAGCTGAGCCCGGCGGCGTTTTACGATAATACAAAGGAAACTCGCGCGGAATGACAATGAGCCGCGGCGCGGCGACTCGTTAACTCGCACGACTCGAGAGCTAAAGATGATTTTCTGACGTCGGGGGTGTTGTTGGCTTCTGTTGCAGATGACGGACCTGCGGACGGGATGAACGGCGGCGTCGTGGGCTCGGGCGGGACCGGCGCCACGGAGCCGCTGGATCTGGAGGCCGGCGGCTGCGAGGCAGGCGAGGTCGACGCCGGGCCGACCCTGCCGCTCTGGGAGGCCGGCCTGGCCAGCCTCGGCCTCGGCTTCCTCATCATCGCGACGATCCTCGGCAACGCCCTGGTGATCCTCTCGGTCTTCACTTACCGGCCGCTGCGCATCGTCCAGAACTTCTTCATCGTCTCGCTGGCGGTGGCCGACCTCGCCGTCGCCATCCTCGTCATGCCGTTCAACGTCGCCTACCTGATCCTCGGCAAGTGGGTCTTCGGCATCCACCTCTGCAAGCTCTGGCTGACCTGCGACGTCCTCTGCTGCACGGCGAGCATCCTGAACCTCTGCGCCATCGCCCTCGATCGCTTCTGGGCCATCACCGACCCGATAAACTACGCGCAGAAGCGCACCCTAAAGCGCGTCCTCGGCACGATAGCCGGCGTCTGGCTGCTCTCGGGGGCCATCAGCTCGCCGCCCCTCGCCGGCTGGAACGACTGGCCCGAGGAGCTCGAGCCCGGCACGCCCTGCCAGCTGACCCGGCGCAAGGGCTACGTCGTCTACTCGGCCCTCGGCTCCTTCTTCGTCCCGCTCTTCATCATGAGCATCGTCTACCTCGAGATCTTCCTGGCGACGCGGCGCCGGCTGCGCGAGCGCGCCAAGCAGAGCCGGCTGGGCCCGGCGCCCTCGGGCCAGCGGCCCCGGCCCGACACCGACGACATCGAGGAGAGCGTCAGCTCCGAGACGAACCACAACGAGAAGTCGACGCCGCGCTCCCAGGCGACGACCACCGCGACCACGGCGGCCGACGAGCAGCCGCAGCAACAGTCCCAGCAGCAGCAGTCGACCCGGGCCCGGCCGGGGGAGCGCCGCGGGGGGGCCGGGGCCCCGGCCTCGACCCCCGGCACCGCCACCGTCTACCAGTTCATCGAGGAGCGGCAGCGCATCTCCCTCTCGAAGGAGCGCCGCGCCGCCCGCACCCTCGGCGTCATAATGGGCGTCTTCGTCGTCTGCTGGCTGCCCTTCTTCCTCATGTACGTCATCCTGCCGTTCTGCCTGAGCTGCTGCCCCTCCGAGGCCGTCGTCTACTTCATCACCTGGCTCGGCTACATCAACAGCGCCCTCAACCCGCTCATCTACACCATCTTCAACCTCGACTACCGGAGGGCCTTCCGACGGCTCCTGCACATCCAGTAGGTAAATCATACCGCCCCGTCCGCGATCGACGCGCGAACACCAGCCGGGGGACGTGACGCGCGCTGCCGGGTGCGAAGAGGCGCCATTCTTATATATGTATCTTGTATAAAATACGACGCGTGCGCAAAGCCGCGTATTATGGTGCGAATGCCGCTCGTAAAGGTCACTTTATGGTTGTGAGTAGCGTGTAATCGCCAATTAAGAGAGAAAATAAAGAACCCGATCGTAATTCGATAAAACCCTTTTGCGCGACTGACGGCTGAATTATTATATATATGGCTCGATCGAATATATTCCAGCCCCCTCGAATTCGACTCGTTTCCTCGAGCAAAAGTTCATTAATCGTTTCGCGAGTATTTCAATATAAATATATATAGACGTCCAACGAACGTACGACATTCGAAGAGAGAAGCACTGCAGAGATTATTATAACTCTTTAGCGAATATAAAGAAGAAGGCGGCCGCGAGAGCCGAAGCTTCCGACTCTCTCGTTTTGTAAATTGGCCCTGTCGTGCTTCCTTCGGCTATTGCCGCGGACTCGAACGAGCGCATATTATAAACTTTCCTAGGGCGCGAATGAAGGCCGATAAGAAGCGGGTGTAACATCGGCGCGATCGTAGAAAAAGAGGGATATGCGAAAAATCTAATGCAGATTATATACAATATGTTTGCCAGGTTGGAAGTATTAAAAAAAAATTTAAATGTTCGACCACTTAGTCGGGGCACTCATAAATAAGGTTGTGATAAGGTTGTGAAAAACATTCGTAGCCGTGCTTCGAATGACACAAGATTTTTAAAAGAATAAAACAAAAAATAAGCAAACAATTTTACTTAAAACTATACGTTAACATTATTATATATATATATATAAAAAAGCGAGCGCTCGAGTTTCTGTCCGAGTACCTATTCTTAAGAATGTATTAATTGTAATTTTAAGTTAGGACCTATATACGGAAAAGAAATGAAAAAAGAGAGGCGGGAGGAGAGTTTTATATATGAACATGTTACGAGAAAGTATATATCAAAGTCTACGAAACTGTTACGACGCGGCGGGGAAAAAAAAAGAAAGAAAGAAAAAAAAAATAGGAGGCGCACGCAACAAAGCAGTGTTTTTCGGTTGCGCGGCGCGACTCATGCAAATGAGTTCCCCGCATTGTTCGCTCCAGCGGCGTATATACCAGCGGCATCGGACGGCCCCCCGAGTTTATAAAGCATTGTGTCACGAGCAATTAGTTTTGATTTTGCATTTTGAAATTTTAATCTGCGTTGATCAAGGAGGAGAGAATTAACATATTTTATAATACATTCCTCTTTCTATTGTTCCTATTTATGCGTAAAGAATATATTTAAAACGATAATACCGACGGACGTTTTATGAAAATAGAAAAAAAAAATACACACAAGTATTGTACATAAATTTTATTACAGAGAAATGCGTGTAATTTAAATGTGACAGTATATTGCCAAAGCTGAAACCTATTAAAGCTAATGGAATTTTAGATTCGAATTAAATACACACACACCCGACACGAGCCAAGAGTCACGACATTAAAGCTCAACTCGATACACCATCTATTCTGTCTGTTACCTCTTGTTATACCTATGGTTTTCACTCCGCACTCGGGCAGAAATCTCAAACGACGCAACGCATGTATACACTATATAGTATAAATAGATACATATATATATATACACATATAGCTAAGAGACTGATTTTCGTCAATTTTCTCCCAAGTCGGGCCGACATCATTCACCGAATCTCACTCGATTCCAATCGGTTCTAATCAAAAGCAAATCGGCCCGACTTGTCGGAACTCGAGCGAAAATCAAGGGGATCATACAAAAAAAAGAGGGCTTCGCGCAACTCGGCACTGGACTTTTGAGGAGATCCTTCTTTATTCATTGTCACGAGAGAAGAGATAATAATTCCGTGGGCCGCGATGCGCGAATCCCCAATATTCCAAGGCGTACGAGAGGCGATTTTAACGAGTGAGAGCCTTTAACCGTTCATTCTGCGCGTCGTCGCGCCGAATCTGCATACACTGAACAGACTGAGCAGCACTTTGCGCGTCGGCAATACAAACCAATATTCAACTCGTTTAGAAATTCGAATAATTATAATCGACGAAACGTGCTAGCTACCTTCCGCGTGTCCTCGTATCGGTTTCGCGCGATGTACACTCGGCAAAGTTGGCGTTTCGACGAACGAGCCGAATTCTCCGCAAGTTGCACATACACATATATATTTTGGAAAAAAGAAAAAACCAGCGTCGGCCGCTGAAATTCATTCGACGGATATATATATATATAACAATGACCGCTGCATCGGCGAAAATAAAAAACGAAGAAAGAGCTTCGCGGCGGGGGAAGCAAAAAAAGCCGCCGCGCGCAGTCGGTCGATTCGATTGAAGATTCATCGGTGCGCGGAATTTCCAATTGCGAGCGAGAGAGAGAGAGAGAGTAACTTGGCCGCGGGGCCCAGAGACAAAGGACACAGAGAGACGAGCTGCAGTATTATAAGCCGCGGATCGGCGCGCAGAATGAACTTTCGGGGGCGAGCGAAAACAAGCGCGTCTAGTTAATTATTCAACTAATACTCCATTGGTTGTGATTTACAAGTATAGCAATACGTCTGCCGTTGCGAATTGCGCGCCCTGCATTAACAGTAGAGGCCGCCGCCGCGGCGCCGCGCCTTGGCCCCCCCCCTTCCCTCAACTCTCTCCGGCACTGATGGAAACTGCCGAACTGCACAGCAGCATTCATTCGCCCGGCGTGCGCTAATAGCCCTCGAAACTCTCTCCTGAATCGCGCGTACAATTAGCGGCGAGCTAACAGCAATAAACGCATCAGCAAAGGCGCCTCGGAGCGTTTAAGCGGGCTCTTTGTCACGCGGCTGCTTCCTACTTGCCGCGGTTACTTTCGCATGATTCGTTTATTTGACAAAGTAGATAAGGCCCCCCTCGAAGGGCTAAATGTGTTTTAATCGATGACGCTCAAAATTTTTAATTTCGCTTTCCAGAATTTCTCGAGTCAGGGGGGGAGGGGTGAATTCGCGCTCCGACTTTGCGCATTTACGAACCAGCGCGGCACATTCCGCGAGAGAGTAAAAATTTTCAAATTAAAGCAAGGCGTTTTTCAGAAATTCCTCAAGTAGGAACGGTCTAAACGCGGGAATAAACGCGCGCGTCTAATAAAGGCAGAAAACTGGCGGAGCGAGAAAACTCGTAGGGTTTCGGGGAGAGAGAGAGAGAGATCCGAGGCTTTATATGAAAAAGTCCGAAAGCTGCAGCGATTTACGGAGAGAGAGAGCGAGAGGGAGGGAG
>UCOL01005674.1:0-11103 GCA_900474335.1 Ormyrus nitidulus | reverse complement strand
ATCCTTATTTTTGTTCTCATATCTGAAATAACGATACAAAATAGTAATTTTTACTCCTTTTTTTCTCTCAGTGTACAAGTTATTATCAAAGCATTCGAGTTCATTATTTTCGAGAAGATGAGCTTTCTTGTTTTAACAATGCGATATTCGTACTCTTAGCAGCATACTGTGCATTTAATTTGTAAGAGGAGATGCGGAGATTTTGATCAATAATGAATTGAGCATTGTTACCAGAATGAATAAAAGAGCCTTTATTGTATACCTGCTTGAGACAGATGCATTTCCATCGTATGCATATTTTTAAATAAAGGTTATCGAAAGATTCGATCATCGAAAGTTTACGGTTCCAGTAAATTAACTTAAATAAAGACCGTACTTTGAAGGTTTAGATTGCTTTTAAAATAACGGAGACAGGAAATAAATTCTAATATCATCCGTTCATTTAAACAAAATATAGTTACCATTACAGGCTATAAATAAACTACTACAGCTTACTTATCATCAGACTTGCAAAAACAACCGATTGCTCTCCGATTGCAGCAGTTCCTGCCAACAAAAATCCCGCATAAACACAACATCACCTCTTCCACAAGACGCCAAAGCGACTGTAACACCGTCCGACTCATTAGCCGAGCTGCGCAGTGCATGAATAAAGGCTCGAGGATTAGTTACACGCTGATCAACAGGTGCCAGAGTCGCGACAAAGCGAAGGTGGACCGATGGGAAGTAACGGGAAGGCGAATCCTTAAGAAGCACTTCAATCGGCTTCTCGGCTTACTTAAGTTACAGACTGTGGGAGATAAAGATTTTTCAGAGCTCGCTGATGGAGTAGTAAAAAGTTGGGGGGTCGGAAAGTGAGTTATTAGGGAGTGCGGAGGACTTGTTGGAGTAGGTTACGGGTGGTAAAAATTTTTAAAGTGACTGTAGATGTGAGTAAAAGGAAGACGGAGGAGAGAAACTTCTTTTTAACTAAAAATCTAATATTCGCGTTAAGAGAATTTTGAAGTCTGTAGAAATTGATTTGTTTCGCGAGTCATAATTATCGGAAGTAGATTTTGAAAAGTGTAACGTTCAATTACTATCCATTCTCAATATCACATTAATTTCGAAGGCACAAACCCACTGCAATCTTACTACCTTTATGAATTCAAAGTAAGATTTCAACAATGAAAATAATTTACAGAGACTCAAAATACCAGATCGTTGCGCTTAACGCATGATTTTCCCTTACAACGATTATGCTCGAGTGGAAATTGTGCAGGGGAAACGACGCAGAACTATATCGGAATAGACTTAACGCACGTGATGCGTCACGTGATAAATCACTGTTAGGGCGTAAGTGCTTTATGAGGAGGCGTAATGCAAAATTACTATTATAGCTGTACCTTTGCTAAATTTAAAATGATGTTATACGAGAATGGGGAATAATCTCTTTGAATCTATTCGGGATTTCGGGTGAAAGTAATCGTAAATAATTTTGTAATTATAATAAGAAATTTTTTAAGTATTATAGAAATAATAAACAAAAAGAAAAAGGAACGGTTAGAGGAAATTGCATGGATTATATCTAGAAAGTATAGGAGGAATAGGACCTTATGTAAGGAGCAAGAATAGATATATAAATGTATAATAGTTCGCGTTACTGTAACTGTTTCTGTTTCTTTTTGTGTGTAAGAGGATAAGTATTAACCTTGTTGGGCACATTTTCTACAAAATTATTAAAAGATCGATAAATACAAGCAGAAGGTATCTACTTAAACAGATTCAAATTTCAAGTAGACTAAAGGTAATTAGCAGTTGGAACTATGAAATTTGAGTTGGTATTAATTTGAATGTGCAGCGAACTAATTCAATTTAGAGGGCAAAGAAAGTAATGATAAAGTGTGTCAGTACTATATTATAGACTAATAGAATTCAGTACTTATTTAGCAGTGAATAATTAATCTCATATACTATTTGGACGTTCATTTATATTACAGAATTAAAAACATTATTCAAATCTCTTTTATATTTATAAACTTTTTTAAATAAAACTAATTAAAAAAATAGTTTTATTTAAAATTATTTTTTCTGAATAAACATATTTAATCGATAAAATCGCTATTGATTGCACAATCATTCCCTTATTCCAAGCTGACAAACAAATTTGTACTCAATTGTAAAAAATCTACAATCTAAATAAGCCAGTAATATCTTTTTTTGTCAAACACAAAAAAAAATATCAGATTTTCATCGTAAATAAGTATCTTACTCACTCAAGAAGATCAGCAAACAAATAAAGAAGAAACCAGATTTTTCCAACAATTACTCTAAACACGCTCTCCTATTTGCTTCCACTCATCTTCCAACCCCTCGACAAGACAAATCCATTATCCTGCCCACTCGGCAAAATCGAGCGATCTCCGAATCGAGCCATCCAGTGCCATTTATCTCTCGAAACTTGTCCAAGAAATCGTCAGACCTCTCCGCTCTCTTCCAAACTCTCTTTCCCACAAGAGACGCCGATCGCCAAAACGAGGCATTGATCGCCTCGACTCTCCCCACGTTCGTCTCTCTCTCTAATTAGCGGCGGATCTGCATATGCAGATGCCGGGGCCGGGCAAACTTCGGCATCGCTTAATAAGATAATGACGGCGCAACAGATTTGATCCCCGAGCATATACATGCACGCGTGCACTTCGAAAGGATGCACATATCCGCGCGCTCGGTATAACGTTGGAGGCTCGCGAGCGTCGTTTTGCATTCTATTCTTGTTTACGGCGGGAGGCGCGCGGCTCGGCGTAGTAAAAGAGAGACTGTTTTGGAGTAATGGCAGTCGGTGTGTGGTGCGCTGTGGTCGGCCGAGGGGGGAACCCTTTTTTGAGGAATGCGGGTTCAGGTGTTCTTGAAACTCTGGTTCGGCGAGCGGGTTGTGGTTTGCGAGTTTTAAGCTTGCAGTCGAGTAGTCGATGCTTGCTAAAATCGATAGGTTTATTTAGACATTAGATGGGCTATTTGACAAATGATGTTAGAATCAACTTTTTTTATTTTGCTCATTTATGAAAAGTTCTTAATCGTTTAATGTTGCATCAGTTGTTGATTTGAAAATGATTATGACAATATTATCATTGTGTATGTTACCAGTTTATAAGCTGTTATCGTATCATTCTTTAATATATTAAATTTTAGCACTTGCTACAAAAAAAAACAGTGGTTAAATTTTTTTCTTGTTTTATAAGAAGTTATAGAAGCTAAAAAAAACAATTTCCTCTTCCGAAAATCGAATTCCCTCACATTTGCTTCAATACCCCAAAAACCCCTTAATTGGTATAGGAACCTTTTAGCGTAAAATGGTTTTTACCATCTCGAGTTGCGATTTTTAACAATGGTGGCTAATATCTAATAATTAAAAAATTCATCCTCTTAAAACTCAGCAACCTAACCACCCAAAAACTCGAGCTACCGTACTTCCTTCAATTCCGCGATTGCAGCTTTTAATCTCGCGGAAGCCCGGGAAATCGATGTTGGCGTTATAACTGAATTTCGCAGGCGGCACTCGGCGCGACTCTTTTCTGCGCGAGGCGCCGCTCTCGAGTGCTTTATTATTCCCGCTCGCGACTCGAGCCTGGCATTCGAAACCGGCGCGCGGCTCCGGGCGCTTGCTTTTTACACCGCGTTTAACGGCAGGCTGAGCGCGAAGCTCGGCATTTTTCTGCCCGCGGCGCGGAGGGCTGGTTTAGCGTTTCGAGGTGCTGGGAATTTGCGGCGGGTTGGATTGTTGGGATGTAGGGTAATTTGGCAAGGAGGTATTTTTTTTCTGGGGAAGGCTGATTGGTTTTTTTGATTTTCAAAAATGTGGGTTGTACTGGAGAGTCTCAAGGTGAAGTACTTGTATTTTTTGCGATTTGGGTGCGATGCTATCGAGATTTAGAATTGGCGTGATACGCAGCTGAGTGGAAGAATTTGATAAAATTGAAGTAATTCTAGCGTAAAATTTCAGCTTGAAAGATATTTATGATTGAAGAAAATTCAAATAAGTTATGCATAAATTTGATTTTAAAAATATTTATCAGCTTATGTAAAATCCAATATTGGAATATTAAAATATAATTCTATTTTTAAATTTTTATTAAATTCTTTTGTTCAGTCAAGTAAATCATTATTAACAAATTCAATTTTTATTAAACATAATACTTTTCATTGTACTTCATAAAGCTAAATTAACTGTCCTATTTTATCCACTATTTTCAAAAAAGTTTTTCACAGCCACTCCCAAAATTGGATTCCGTGAAGTATTTAAAAATTAGTTCACTAACCAGATTAACTTCTTCCCCGCTAAAGCAAATCTAAAAATAGGCAGTATTTTCCTCGAAAAATTGCTTAATTTTCGCGTACCATAATGAATAAATCCTCGACTGCAGTTCATTTTGAGAGGTCCAATTACCCGTGTATGTATCCGAGTAATCGCGACTCGACCTCGTTGCACGGGATGTAAATCGATATTAAATAAGCTAAACAAATTTAAATTGAATAGTGGTATGTTCTATCAATTAGAAGTATAGTTGCTTAAAGGGAAAACTGTTCGATCAATATACTGAATTATTAATGCGGTTTCCACGATTCTTCGTGTCGATCAATCATACCTATAAATGTTGTTATTAATTATTCGAAACATACTCGGTAATAATTAATATCTATCAATTTCTGGCAAAAATGGGTTCATTATTATCTGTTATTAGTTGTTGCAAATACTATTTAATTAATCTGTTAATAATTAATACAAATATTGTTTAATATAAAAATTAATTCATTTTAAATAATTATAAAATATCATTAAAATTAGATATTTTAAAATGCAGTACCTCACTTGTTTCTGTTTACTTGCCTACATTATTGTTTATTATTTTAAATCATATATCACATATTTTATAACGAAGTTCTGCAGTTTAGACTACTTTATTTAAAGTCAAATAAAGTAAAAAAATGGTTTATAGGTATTTCCTCTAAAGCTAAAAGAGAATAAAAAGTAGAAAGAAATCTTAACGTAAATCACTATAGAATATGCTCTTTTCAAAACCTAAAATACGTATTTTGACCGAGCTATTTCAAAAATGTCATTCCAAAGATAATCTGAAACAAAAAAATACGATAAAGGATAAAGTTCAAAATTTTTCATTCATAAAGGACGTTGATTTTCATTCTAATATGTCTTACCTTACCAGTCATTTAACCTGCTTTCATTATCAACCTGCCGATCTTTAAACTTATCAATCAGTCCATCCGTCTTTAAAAAGCCAAATTCCCAACCGATCACTCCTCCCTCGCCCCAAATCCATCCCTCCTCGGAAAGCTCGCTAAAACACAGGTAATCCGGCGATTCGTAAAGCCCAAGTGGGAGCGACACTTTGTGCCCTCGCACACTCGAACAAGAAGAAGAAGGGACGAGCTCCGGAGCGATATCCCTCCGGAACGTACACATGTGTGCCGCGCGCGATCGATAATTGCTTCGTAATCGCGGGGCGAAAACGGCCTTCCCTCCCCCCGAGCTCGGCGCCTGGACTTTTTCTCCCGCAGTCGAGAGGGGACGCAGGATTGTGCGCCTATCGATCCTGCCATGCTGCGGGAATTAATTAGGCGACGATGTAACCAAGGCTGACTCTGCCATTGATGATGTTGTGTAATGCGATTAGCTCGCGAGAGTTGCTTTTAAAGGGATCGGTTTCATTGATTTCTGGGGGGGATGGAATTTTAAATCAAAATTTTTTTTGGTCTTTCGAGTTTGAGTAAAGTGCGGTAGCGAAGGCGGTGGGTTGCACTTGATGATTGATTTAAAATTTCGAAGGATTTTATCCAAGGAAGTTTATCGATTCTGCTCCTTAATTCTTCAAAAGCAAGAAAAGCTATTGCAGTAGATTTCCACTTTTTTCAGAAAAAAATTTAAATTTCAATTCTTGCACCTATATAACGAAAGAGTATAAAAGGGTCCTTGTTCCCTGCATTCAAAAGGTGAGATTAAAATTTATCGATTGAAAAAGACGTAAGTGAAAAGCTTAATTTTGACCGAAAATAGTGGTAAAATTTTAAGTTAAAAAATAAAAGCAAAAATTTACTGGTCCACTTTTTTAAAAAATTCGGATGACATGTTTTTTACAAAATTTTGTTTAATACATCATAAGTGTAGTTTTCTCCTTTTTTATTGGAAAAAAGCATTTTTTAAAATTTCAGGCAAATCCGTGACCCAAACTTGTAATACTGTCCTTGTGCACGAATTAACAGAGATTTTACAAAGCAAAAAAATTTCATTTTACGTCACAAAAATCTAAAAAGAAATATTAACTAATTAATTTCAGAGTTTCATCCTCATTTTATTACAAGATGATACCCGCATAGTAAAAAAAAAAGTAATTAATGTAAGATATTAATGACCTGCTGGCCAAGATTAAGAACTCATACCTTAATTACCACATTATCCTATTTTAAGCCCCACTTATCCTGACATCTCATTTCCTTCTTCATTTACTCCTCCGTTGCTTTATCTCGATATTATCCAGCGAGAAAATCTCCTTATTCGAATAAAAATCACTCCACTTCCTGTACTCAACATTAAAAACGCGACTGTTTGCTTTTAAAGGCTCGACAGCTCTGATCGTTTTCATTGTTTACGCGCCTACAATTATGTACTTGACCAGGAATACTCTTGATGTCCTTTTGAATTTTGTTTGGAGCCGCCTCGTTCATTCAATCGAATGATCTACGCAGCGGTCGGCACTATTGTGCCTACCTATAGTCGCACTTTGATATTCAATCCAATTTGGCCGGGCATTGTTCAGTGACCGCTGTAATTTTGTCCACTTACGCAAGATTGCGAGTCTCCCGCATTCATGCTTTTTGATGTCGAAAAGCGAGGAAAACGTTGGAAAAGACGGTTTTAACCTCTTCCTGGAAATTTCATTAGGGGCGGGTTATATTGTTTTTTATTTATTTTTTTTATTTAGTATGTAAAAGAGATAGTTTAGAAATTTATTATGTTAATCAGAAAAATGGTATTGATGTAAGACGTCACTATAAAATGGAAAAAAAACTCTGGATTGTAGAATTACGCAGTTAAGTTAGAAATTATAGATCATAAAAACAAAACGTTATTATCAAAACTTAATAGTTTTTTCCGTTTTCAATTGTTAATTATTACCAGTTTATTTTTAACACCTTCTTTATTTTAATTTTCTGTTTAGCTTTAAATACAAGAAGCTTACTCTATCTTTTGTAGTAAGCCAGGAATTATAAAATATAATATAGTGGCTCGCTTTAAAGGATCTCCTTTATGGATTTTTTACTCCACGGCAAAGCCCTTTGAGCTAGCGGAATTTATTAAACGTAATCCGTTACAGACGCCGCCGCAACATAAACAGCAGCGGCTCAAATATTTCTTTACAATAATTTTATCTTAAACGAAGAGCAGCGCAAGAGCTCACGAAATGCGGCAGCAAATTTAGGGGTACTCACAGTGACAATCTGAACCAACTTGACAGAACTCAGATTTGGGGTTGGAATAATATTCGTCGGGATTTCGAGTGATTTTGAGCGAAGTGGGTATTCCTGTAAGATGTCAGTGGCGTGTTAGACGAACATTATTGCGCGAACTTCAAATTGATATGGCTTACGACGCGCTACATTCGACTGAATATTAATTGTGTCAGTAAACTTGCGTACTATTACTGATTTAGCGAAATCGATCAAACTTTCGGACGGGCAGAATTAATGTATGATTTTGGCGGGAATCGTGTTGTTGGATTAGTAAACTTTGTGATGAATTACTTAAAGTAGAATTTTTATTAATTTGATATAAAAACGAATTTAATTAAAAATTGTTCTATTCTTGAAAAATCTGCTTTTTAAGAACAAAGAAATAAAAGCGTATAGAATTACTACGCAATGGAATTTAATTTTCGATTAAGATTTACATTAGGAATTTATATATTTTGAAATAATTCGTTATATATTGTTTCTTTTTATTTCTCAGAAAAATTCTCTCCCATCATTTCGAATCGAAACTCGATACGGAATCAAAACGGATTACGTCAATGGCAGAAAGCAAAAAGCTGCTTGTAAAAGAATAAAATTTGCAGTAAAAAATATGAAACAATCTCCACTGCAGAATCCCAATACTTTTAATATTTTTCCTCGTCATCATTATAAAGTATCAAGTTTTCTTTATATAAAATCAAAACTTAACACGAGTTTTAATTGGTAAAGATCGCAACTGCTTAAAATTAAAAATTCTTTCCTTTCTGCGACTAAGCTGTTTAAAAGATTCCATCGCTCTTCGAAGCTCTGCAAAGCTCTTGACTTAACCGAACTTCTAACACGGCTTGTTAAGTTCGTCTTTGGATCTTTAGGTTTGCTGCGCCGTAAAATACTTACAATTAGTACTTGTCGTCAGCTCGTTTTAGTCGAGTTTACTATGAAACTGCAATCCAATTTGTTTTTACGACGCAGTATAACATTAGAATCTATGCTTTTATATTATTTACTTTTATAAATTGTTAAAACTAAAGCTCTTTTTAATTATATTTGACTGCTTCAGGCAAGGACAATTTAATCTTGTACATTAAGAAATATCTGCAGTATAAAGGAAATTATGAAATATTACGGTCAGTAATCAAAGTAGTAATATAATTTTTATAACAAATAACTTTTTCTGAAGTAAATAAAACCGTGAAATATGTCATAAATTTAATATTATACGGTTTTACATCATAAACGCAAAAAAATTAATGTAAAAATTGCGTGTATCAAGTAACATTGATCGAACTTATCATTAATATTCATAAATTCCAAGATTGAAAAAGATGAATACTAAATAACGATGAATCTCACTTAGCTGCTTTTAAAACAACATTTTTTACATTTTCAAATTACTTCAGCTTCACTTCACTTCTCATAAGAAAATTATAGATCAGACTGCCCTGCATAATTTTCATGCTAATTTATAAGAATTACTTTTGAGTTTCTTGAAAAATCAATTTTAATATACTTTAAAATATTTGTCTCGCAGTTTCTACAACTCTCCCAGAAGTATCTTCCCTCAATCCATCCAAACGAAAATAAAGCTACTCTCATTATTCGCGCAAGTCAGCTAAATCCCGTTTAATTAAGAAACTCGTAAATATTGAACCGTCGCTGGCTTGTTGTGCTTTCAGCGTGGCACACGAGTCGGCGAATAATGTCAGAACGCACTTATTTAACTCGATAAGCGTATCGAGCACAGTGGGCTACCCGGCACAATCGGATTAGACGGTTTCGACTCGCTGAATACCGACGCTTTCAGGAAAGCTCCCCGGCTCAAAATTTCTCCCTGCCCGTCCGCGCAGCTTTGACTCGGTGCTTTTTTCTGCTTTCAAAGCGGCTCTCCCAGATTTATCCGGGGCGATGATTCGAGGCTGCTTCGGGAAGTACGATAAATGCGTTGTTTCGAGAGATAAAGTAGCGACGAGTTCGGTCGGTGTATTTTTAGAAACATCCCCCGTGGCGGAGATTGAAAACTTTATGTATTAAATAAAGGTGATGAGTTGGAAGTTGTAAACTAGCTTGACCCAGATTTCGCTCTGTAATTGAAGATTTTCGCAAGAGATGAGCAAAAGCTTTTATGATTAAGAAAAATCGATAACATCTCGTTTTTAGAAACTTGAAATTTTTATAAAATTTTAAAGGATTTCTTTGAAAAAATATTAAAAAAAAGTTACGAGTAAAGACTTACGCAAGATAAGTTTATTTTATAGAAATTTTTATTACGTAAAATAAACAGTTCAGTTACGTAACGAAATACAGTCACAAGTGAAATTATGTTTTACTAACAAATAAATGAATAAAATGCATTTAATGAAAAAGTAGATTTGAAAGTATGTTTACAGTAGCTTTTTCACGTCCAATATTAAAATTTTTACAAAATACACCAAAGAAATTCTTTTTTCATCAAACTAAAGACGGAATTGAAAAATTCCCAAAAACTCTCAAAACCGTACCACCGACAAGAAAGCTCCAAAACCGACAACGATTCCACAGGTCGAAAAACGGCGGATTCGCAAAAGGTCGACGCAGCGGCTAAGCAAACGAGCTGCATTAATAACATTTTTCGCGTAAGTTCTCCCGGCCCCGAGATAGCAGAGCCGCGCTTAGCGCTTAGCGCCGGAGCAGCAGAACGGATGAATAATCGCGGATATTTGAATAATCGAGGCCCGCCGTCATCGATCTATCGGCTGACCGCATCCGGAGCTTCGCTACTGCCGACTTCAAAGACCCTAATTCCTCGCTCGGGACTTTCACTTGCAGATGAGGCGGGGATTATGAAAATGGACTGGGAACTTTTCAGCTTCGCATTCCGCGGAGGAGAATTCTTTTTGAACGAGGCGTTTGCTTCGATGAGTTCTTGCGTTTGAGAGTAACGAGGGCGGAAGGCTTGCTTTAATTCTTTTCAGAGATGGCCCAGTATAATAGACGATTTACTTGACTTTCAGCAGTGTATTGATGACTTTTTTTAACGAAAGAGATTGATTATTGCATTTGTTCTTTACTAAACATTGTGCAGCAACAATATTTGTTTTTGATGAAAATTTATTTCTCTAAATAAGCGATAAATTCGAAAGATTAACTTATGGAGTGGATGTATTGATTTTTCAATTGCGTATATTGCAATTGAAAGTACTCGTAAATAACTTTATCCTTTTTGCACATTTCGATGGTGTTTATTGACAATTTCCGTACGAATATAGATTGCGTTTAATTAAATTGGCATAGACTTTATTGACTATAAATCACCTACGAAATATTTATGATCGCGAACGAACATTTTCAAATAACTCAAAATTTTATTGTAAAATTCCAGTTTCAAATCTGAAGCTAGTTGAATAATTAAAGTTTCTTTTATTTTCTATAATTTAAGGCACATTCAAGTAAAGAAGTTATCAAATATTAGTCTTTTAATCATAAATTTTTATTGGCGGTATAATACTGTAAAGTTAAAGAAATTAACTCACAAGGAGAGTGTACAACATTTGGGTAATGGATTTTCCTGTAACTTTGGGATATGTTTTCTAATGTTAAAATATGAAGGAAGCCGCGTCCGTT
>UCOL01005673.1:0-11105 GCA_900474335.1 Ormyrus nitidulus | reverse complement strand
ATTCCCCGTTGGTGTCAAGTCCTAAAATAACTCTCTTCCCCCTCAGCGATCGAAGCACCAAATCAAGGTGGCTGAGGTGTTTCTCATAGTCATCCCGAAACTTGAAATAGTGTGAGACAACATAGAATGAGAAACCGGGGCTAAGTATTTCCGCACAAACACAGTACGCGTTACTTAGCTGCGAGATGAATATGCAGTCATATGCAGGGTCGCATGAGACGACCGCTGCCCATGGTTTCGAGTCAGTCACCGCGAGAACTTTGGTGCTGCTCCCTAACCCTGCGCACCGATATTTGCCGTCACGCTTTACGGAGTAAGGCTCTTGAAGGAGCAACACCGCAACACGCTCCGACCCCATCAGTTCACGCAGCTCACTAGCTACTACCGAGGATCTATTGGCGTTAAGCTGCAAGACCCTAATAGCCCTACCTAGTTGTTTTCGCGGTCTGGGGTGGTTGGGGGCATAAGCGGTGTTGAGAGACTGGCTGCTTTCCTCAGCTCGAGGTGCTTGCCAGCTTTGGTCGCATCTGGTAAGTCGTATGATCGGATAGAGCCCAGCCCCTGAAAGGCACGAAGGGCTTGAGTACGGTTTTTCTACGCATCCATCCTTCGAGGAGGACTCGGATGGGGCCAGTTGGATTCTTGATAGACGTACTATCGGATTTTGATAGAGCTTGCACCGTTTTGTGGCTGGTTGGCCTGTTGGTGTGTCGGAGGGCGCTCTTTTACCATGAGGTAAGGTACGTCCAACTCCAGCCACATCGTAGGCGCCTGCACGGTGGAGCTCTTTTGATGACATCCTGTTTAGGGTCACCACTGGGTACATTCCCAGGGCTCCTATTTCGCGGCTCATATTAGAAGCTGTTTACTTCTAACGAACGGACGGACGTATCTAACTTTACTTAGCTTATCGAGGGAGAGAGAGAGAGAGAGAGAGAGGGAGGCAGGGAGCTGGGGATGCTCCTGTCCTGTGCTCTACAGAGGAGCTACCAAGGACCACTCCGTGTTCGCCCTAAAAGCAGACACAGGCCTCGGGTATTTACAAGATCAGCTTAATTATGTCCTGTGCTCTACAGGAGGAGCTACCAAGAACGCGCCCTGGGCTGGGTAGCCTAGGGTCAGGAAGTTTAATCTAGCTATGCCTTGTGCTCTACATGGGGAGCTACCAAAGGCGTACCTTAGGCTGGGTAGCCTAGGGTCAGTACTAACTTAAACGAACTACATTATTTACAACGCGAGAGAGGGAAAGAGAAGGTGATAGGTATGACTAAAAGAGAGGTCCACACGCATTGCTTTCCACAGGGAGGCAAAAAGCGTTCAAGGACACATTTCTCTCCAACGTGACACGCCCGACGGCCCCGTAGGACCGTCGGGCGCCATTTCACAGGAGGAGAGGAGAAGTCCATACGCATTGCTTTCTGACAGAAAGGGGAGCAGAAAGACGCCTCCGGACTCAATTTTCCCTAACGTGACATGCCCACCGGTCCTTTCGGACCGGCGGGCACCATTTTACGTAGGAGAAATAAAAAAAAAATTAAAAGTCCATACGCATTGCTTTCCGATAGAGAAACGGAAAAGCGTTTAAAGACTTGAATTTTGCCCAACGTGAAAACGCCCACCAGGCCCTGCGGCCCAGTGAGCGATCACATTAGACATTATAAAGAAGAGAAAGAAAAGAAAGAAAGAGAAAAGGGTAGCTATTCGATTTATTATACTAACGCTAATCACGCATCGCACGCTCGCTATTATTCGCTCGAAAAACACGCATTCGCAACTCGCAACGGGGACGCACGGACGCAACGCACGGACGCAACGCACGGACGCAACGCAACGCACGCAATGCAAACGCAACGCACGCAACGCACGCAACGCAATTCCTAACCGGGGGACAGGGAGAAAGAAGAAAGAAAGAGAGAAACTAAATCGACTAGAATACGAAACGAAAATATTCGACCTGAAGCCAAATATTAAGAGTTCCTACCTCTCAAGTGAGGGGAAATGGAACTTGGATCCTCTTCCCCCGTGGGGGGGTACTAGGGAAGGTTCGTCCAAAGACGCATTCAAAAACGGGCGGTAATTTCAGATACAAACGGCCGAAGCCGAATGTACGGAGCTCCTTCTTCGTGAGGAGAGAGAGCCCCGGATCCTTTTCCTTCTTAAAAGATATACTAAGGAGTTCGTCCGAAGACGCATTCAAAGAACGGGCGGTATAATTTCAAGCCGGTCGTAGCCCAGCAACATCTGTTTCTCCTGGCGCTCTGTGACCAAGGAGGGCACCGATTCAGCTGTCGCTGTTTCGAGTAGCCTGCTCCTAGAGACAGGGGTGGTGCTTTGCCGAAGAGGCTTGTCCTCTCAGCTCGCATGTTCCCTTGCACCACTTCCCCATCCTAAGATATTTGTAGCCAATCTGGCGATTGACTACCAAGAGCATTCGACTTTTCTTATGTCAGGGCTAAGGGTTTCACTCCTTGACAGCGCTTCAAGAAAAAGTTCGAAGGTGACATCTCGGAGGCCAGAGCCCCCGTTTCGCCATTTGTTAAGGAAAATCCTTAAATGCACATTGGGTCGGTCCCTCCTCATAGAGGAGAGCCGACCCGCGGGAGCCCTAGTTCACAAGACGCACGGCTGGGATCCCGGTGTCGCTACCCACCGCAGAGCATTCGCCAAACGGTTAAACCAGATAACCCAGGTACTAGCTCTGTCACTGGGGGAGGTAGATAGGGACAACGTGGTCCGAGTTTTATGTGCCCCCCATGGGGTGTGGGGCTGGGATACGCCCAGCCACGCGGCGCAGCACCATTGGTCGGGCCAAGCCCCTCCGACGACATCGCGCCTACCGATTCTCCCCTGGGTGGGCAAGGCCCAGGGGAACCCTCGGTGGGGGCCGGGGCCCATCCTACCCCTAACGGCTAAACAGGCTGCTACCCGAGTTGAGGCCACAACACACACGTCGGAGCCAGGGGAGGGTTCCGAATTCCCATGGCGCGTTAGCACCGAAAGAATCGTTCACCCCCTCCCGGCTCCTAGCCCCAAGTAATATGGGCTATTAATCACTGCCCGCTGGAGGCCAACCCAACGACCGGGCCGTGGCAGGCAAACCTATCTCGTGGGCCACTCGGTCCCCGCGGTACCGTTTACCTGGTATGGGCACCGGTTGGAGGCCTTGTCATTCACACTGTCTCGTCCCATTCAAACTTCAGACATTCACTACATTCACACCCATCAAACTTTAGACATTCACCCCACATTCAGTCACCTTCTCTGTTCATTCTCGCAATCACAGACGCTCTCATTTTAAACGCTCTTTCCGCATATACACACAATCTCTCATAACGTTCTTTCATTTTCAACATACCTGATACATCCCATTCATCTTCTCTTTTTACTAGACCCATCCCATCCAAGTCCCTAAAGTGCGCATAAATGTCACATTTACACAACACATGCAGCCAAGTCTCATTCGCTCTACCAGACATATCGGCGTTTTACTCAACGACCTTTCATAAAGAAAGGCGTTGAGGCTCCCGTGCCCAGTCAAGAGGTAACAGACTCTGAAGCTAGGCTCAAAGAGCTTTAAGCCCCCAGAGAATATTACCTCTCGAATCCATTCATGCGTCACTCTTCCATTCCGTGTTGCATCCCATCTTCTTTGCCATTCCTCTTCCATCCTCTCATTTACCAGATCATACATTCCATTCCTATCCCTACCCTCCCAGTCATCATCATTCATCACATCCATGTCATTCATTCGTAATCCTTTTCTCACCGTATACCTGTCAGCCAACCTAATACACTATAGGTCCCACGGAAGCGATCCAGCTATGACCTGTATCGCCTCCGACGAGATCGTCCGGCATACTCTTACACACGCATACAATACACACCTCTGACACCTATTCATTTCCTCCCGAATCTTTTTCACTCTCATTTGCTCATACCACACACTCGCTGTATACACAACCATTGGCACAATCATTCCTTTCATAATCACAGTAACCAAATCCTTTTTCAAACCCCAGTCCTTTTCCAATACCCGTCTCATTCTCCCCACACTCTTTTTCACTCTCTCCCTCATTATCATCACACGCAAGTACTTCACGCACTCTACTAATTTTAATTTTCTATATTCATTCTCGTTCAGTCTCACATGCACTCTTCTATTCTCCATTGACAACCCCCCTTTTAACATCATACATACCGTCTTTTCCTCGGATATACTCACTCCAGCACTCATTCCCCATTCATACACAATTTTCATTAGCTCACCCATTCTCGCCTCTAATTCATACCTTTTATTTCTCCCAACTATTACCAACACATCATCCGCATACGCAACAACCTTCACTCCTCTTTCACACAACGCATTCAGTAAAACATTCATTCCAAGGTTCCACAGGGTTGGCCCACCGATGAAACCCTGTGGGCATCCTCTCTTCACTTCCTTCCACACTTCGTCCTTACCGTTACATATACACACCCTCCTGTCTCTAAAATAATCCCGCCAAACTCTTAATTCATAGCCCGTGCATCCCGCCTTACTTAACTCATTCAGAACATACCTCCACAGAATAAAATCAAACGCACCTTTAAAATCTACAAACACACCCGTAACATACTTACTTTCACACTCACTCACCAGCTCTTTCATACTATGCATCGCATCCTCTGTACATTTACTGTCCATAAACCCATACTGACACTCATTCCATTTCCCATGCATGCTATCCATCAGTCGCGTCACGAGCATTCGTTCCAGAACCTTACCCAGACCACCGAGCAGGCTTATGGGCCGGTAGGATCTGGGCTTGGTCCGATTCTTTCAGGTCCTTTCAATAAGGTCACCACAGGTGCCTCCTTCCACTCATTGGGGAAGACTCCCTCATTCAGACACCCGTCGTACATCGCTTTGATGTAAGATGGGATGGATTTCCACACACTCCTTACCATGCGATTCCTAATACCATCTATACCCGGAGCCTTCCCCACACTCATTCTTCGCACAGCCATTCGTAGCTCATCCATACCAAACTCATTCATCCCATCGTTTGTACCATCCTCCCGCTCGACGACGGTGTTCCCGCGGGAAGAACTCACCCAGCAACACTTGCACCGCCTCATTCCAGACTCTCGTCCATCCATTCTCAGTTTTTAACATACTCCTACCCACTTTCTCTAGCTTATTCAGACACATCTTATACCCACGGATCCCTATTACCCTCTTTCCTAACAAACTCCCTCCAATTTCCCTATTTAGCCTCTTTTATCATATCCCTATACTCTTTCACACGTTCCCTCCATTCATTCCATTTCACTCGATCCACATCACCCGTCACCCTTCTTGCCTTCTGATAGTCCTTCCTTTTTCGCCTTCTTTTTTCTTTCTTTCCAAACTTTCATTCCACCACGCTGTATACATAACCGTCAACACTCCATTTCATACTACCCATTCTCACTCGTTTCATACACAAATCATTCGCACTTTTAATCCACTCATGCATCTTTGTCACTCTGTCCCTGGCCCGGAACCCTAGGTAGAAGCATTCGCCCCTTCTTGACAAACACCACACGGTGTTAAGCGTCAGGGCAATGGGGCAATACCCAGCATCCAGTAAAGTCAGATGCCCGGCGAGCCAAACCACCCCCGAGGGTCCCCCACAGAGCATAAAGGGGACTACTATTAATCGTACATTTGTAAAGAACTTTCTGAGCCGGTAGGGACTCGAAATCCGCCGAGCCATTCATTTCATTGCCGCGCGCCATAACTTGAGATTCGGGGGAGCTTTTAAGGAGACTCTCAACTTCCCGTTTTTACAGAGGTACAGCTCCTCGCGGCCAGGCGGTTAAGCTAAGCCCCCGGTCCCTGTACGCACAACGTTCCCCAGCCACGCCTTGCTGGAGTCGTTGAAGTATGCACAGGGATTACGGTATTACGGAGATGGTGACACTCACCATCTCCGAGCTCAGGCACCCCGGGATCGCCAATCCCGTCGTGGAGCCCCAGGCCGTCCAAGGACCACTCGCGAGCCAAGAGACGGTGGTGTAACGCTCCGCGTCCGCCACCCGGTCCAGGACATCCACGTCCTGGGGGAGGGGAGGCAGTGATTATTTCAAAGGCACCCCAAGTGGGATGCGGCGTACCTGGGGGCACTAGGCCCTATACTGACAGATGTTAAGAGAAACCCTTCTACCATCAGCTCAAAAACTGCCAGGGGAACCACACGAGTGTGTTGGCTGCAGGCAAAACCCCGCCCGAACGGCCGTAAGCCGTTACAGGCGAGTGGACCCTTCCCTCTAGGAAAACGAGTTGCTCAGCCGCCTACTCTTAGCAGCACAAGAAGATGTGCTGTAAAGAGTAGCCGTTGCCCAGCGGGGACCTCGTGGAGGTGAGTCGTCGGCTCAAAGAGCTTGGATCGTTTTATGTCCTTACTGAAATTGTCCTCTAGCCGCGTGGCTAGTTATTCTTCTCCTCCTTCATTACTTTTATTATGTAGTCCCTGAAGATTGGGTAGCATTCCTTCTTCATAAGTTATTGGTGATCCGGAGGCTATGTTACTCCGAGTTGCAGAATTATAGAGGAAAATTCCTCGCGCGTCATATTATAATTGCTGCATTCGAACAGCACATGGTCCGAAGTCTTAATATTTCCATACGTGCAGAGTTCTGTGTTCACGAGATTAAATCTCCTAAGGTTTGCCTTAAAGTCTCCATGTCCATTTTTATACACTCGTGCACTTCTGTAGAGCCTATGTTAATGTCTATGACGCGGTGGTCACTATTAGTTCAGTCCTCCCTCACTTCCCAGGACTTGATGGCTGTTATTAGGTTTGGGCTGACCAGCGTGATGTCGATGTCGCTCCTGCCATTGGCCAAGGAGAATCTGTAAGGCATGCCAGGCTCGTTTACCACACACTAGCCTGACGTGGCAATGAAGTCCTCAAAGAGGATTCCTCTGCCATCTACCGCGTCCTTTCTCCATATCGGGGAGTGCGCATTTATATCCAGGCCCGCTACAACTTTGGACGTACCTATCGCCTCGCGCATTCTTTCCTATTGTCGGATAAAACCATGCATATGTTGGGAGGGCGGGAAGTATCCCGAAATGATGTAGAATTCACCTTGACGGGTGGTCACTTGCGCGCATACCAGGTGGGGCGAGCTAACGTGCCCGAGCACCGCTACATCGATTTCCCTCGACATGACCACGACGTATGCCCATGGGATTTCCCCGGATCTAGCACCAGAGAGCACCCTATTCGTTGTCGTTCCCAAGATTTGGACCGCGTTTTTCCAGATATAAGGCTCTTGGATCAGTAAAATATCGGCACTGGAGGAGGAAACGGTAAGTCTAAGTTCTGCTGATGATTTTTTTGCCTCTACCAAGGTTGCGACGACCCCCTGCCGCCGAATACGGTTAACGACCAATAAAGACCGATACCGACCGATATCTCTTAACTCACTACCGACCCGACAAGAGGGCGCTGAGCCACGCCGACGACGCTCGGAGCGGTGTCACACCCCACTACCTAGCTAGACTGCTTATAAGCGACTGCACGCAGGCAGTCGGGGCAGTCTGCCGGGCTCGCGCTCGCCGGCACCTCTGGGGCTCTACTAGAGACCGGCAATCTTATCTGGGGCTCTTCCAGGAGGATTAGAAGCGCAACATGAAGAGCCGGGGCTACCAATCCTTCCGGGTACGCGACGGGATCGCGCCACTCGCGTACGACTTCTAGGTCCTTTCAGGCCGCGTCGACTTCGACACCGCTGTTGTAAGCTGGATTGCATCAGCCCGCAATCTAGTTACTTGTAACCGCGTAACATCTGGGGAACTTCCAGATCCGTATACCCTGGGTACACCCAGGGCTGCGCCGCTAGTATAATTTAAGATAGCTTTGGACATTAATATTAATTATAACTATATGCTATGTAGAGATTAAGTTAGTTTTAGTTATTGGAAATCATTAAAATTATTAAATATAGTTAAGGTTAGGTTACGCCGTAGTAATTAAGAACACAGACAAGTACACAAACCGACACACAAACAGCACGTTACTCGTTACAGCGTCTTACGAATAATTGAGTTGCCGACATTACATGAGACAATATTTGTTGTTGTAGGTTGGAGACTCTATCTCAAGGAACAAAATAAATATATCTATCTTTAAATTAAAAATACAAATCTATTTATTTCGCTCTCCTTCCTACCCCCACTCCCCCATTCGAACTCTGGCTTCCCTGAAGCGTCCGGCAGGGGGAGTCCTACCGTTACAAGGTTGTGTTGCAGAAAACGTATATGGAGGAAGCCATTTCGCTAGCTCTCTGAAAAAGCTACACTACGGTAATATGCCTCTACCGCCGCCTTGTACGATGGGCATTCCTTCTCCCTGCATTCATGATCCGCTTGCCGGCCTCTCGATTTGCATAGCGCGCATGTTGGGCGATCGTCCGCCTTCGGACAGGCGTCTTTCCTGTGTCCAGCTCCCGCACATAGACTGCATGTGTAGTACGTCGCCTTGCAGTACTTTGCCACATGACCCATACCTTGACACTTGAAGCAGCGCGTAATTCCAATAAAGTCTAGCACTCGACATCTACTCCAGCCTAGATATACCCTACTTAGAGCTCTAAGAATGTTTCTTAGGGCTGGGGTTACCTCTAGTGCCCAATTAGTGCTTTCTCCATCTTTCCTGCCTGTTTTAAATTTACATTTAATCCCGTTAAGGAAATCCTCTTTGAAGACATAAAGTGAGTCTTTGTTTAACTCCCACATCACTACAGGGATATCGTCCGGGGAAAGGTCTCTAGGAACGTCGAAGACGTGCGAATATGAGGCCTCTGGCCGAGGTTTCTGCAATCCGTGATATCTTATCGATATCGCTTTGCCCATGAGTTTCGATCACTACCTTGCCTATTCTCGTATTCCTGATACTTTTGGTGTGAATGTTATCTCTGACCGGATCGATTGTCTCCCTAAGTACCTGGCGAATGCACTCGATGGGGGCCTCCTTGTCGTCCTCCGTCAGTGAGACTAGTACCGCATGCGATTTCTTCGCTTTCCTTGGCTTAGTCTTCTTCACGCCCGGAATATTTATTGGGGGGACCGCATTCGTGAGTCTATTTACGCTTGTGGCCGAGGCATAGGTTGCCTGGTTGGTAGCGACGAGGAATCTTTCCTCTACACGGGCCTTGAGAACTGCATTCTCCCTCACCACTTTTTCGACGACGTCCGACAAATCCTCTATAATGGTTTAAAGGCTCGCTCTGTCCTCCGAATTCATTTTAAATTTCATGTTATTGTTTTCCAATAGTACCCTAAAAGCCTCCTTCAGATCTTTTAGCCTCTCCTTTACTTGTTCTTCCGTAGAAAGGCCAGATATATCTTCTTGAACTCTTTTCCTCTTCTTTAGCGCTTTGGTTATAGTTGCGCTTGACGTGCTTGTGGCGCTGGACGAGCTATTGGTCCAATTCCTTGGCACCTCTATCCTAGGGAGTTCCACCCTAGCCTCGTTTTCTATCGCAGGGATGTTTTGTTGTGAAGTTAACATTTAGAAAGTTTTGTAAGTACTCCGTGCATCCCTCCTCAAACTCCAGACATCACGGCCTTGCCTAAAGGGTCCCCTACGATCGCGCAGGAAAGAGCGGGAGATTTTAGGATACCCGGTCCTTCCGCTCTCAGATGGTCCGTGTCCACCGCCCCACGCCCACCCGGCTTGTGAAGCACCGTGTTAGAGGTCGTGTGAGTTGGGCGATTTCCCACAGACTTCTCCGCGGGAACATCCAGACTAGCCTGGGCGGCCGTCGAGCAGCCCACCCTATCTTGATTTACACCGGCGGCTACCGGTCTCTTCCGGCTACCTCCTAGGATGGGAGGACAGGGATGCAGAGGGTTCAGCGAGACTCCCTCAATCGCTTCGAAGGCTAGGTGGACTGCCTTCGGCATACTCAGCGGCCGCAGTGGATGTTAAAGCGTGAATCGTTGAGCGAATCGGTGGGTTTTCGGACACTCACAAACCAGGGCACCAACCCAGCTCTTCCTCCCTCAGTCTATCTCCCTTCATCACCCCTCTTCCCTCTGTAACTAAGCAATTATGTAACTTTTTAATAAAGTATCGGAGATCTGAGCGCTTCCGTGGTCTGCATTAGTTGAAAATGACGATCATGAGAACACGGGCCTGTGTAATCGACGCACACGAGAGCCTCGTGTCCCGTGGATTGACGAGGTTCGATTACACCGCGCTCCCCAAGAGATGGAAATTCAGACTGTGTCTCCGACCACGCAGTTCTTCATGCGGAGGCATACCGTCGGCAGGGGAAATACTTTGTGATGTTCCCATTCATCTGCTCGCAGGCCGGGGGAGTGTATCATTCTACGGAAGATGGCAGGGGGAGGACTTGGAGGGAGCCGCGCTACCGCCTTGGGATCTTTCAACATTATGGTGGGTTCATAGGTATTGCCTTCATACGCACTGCTTTCCCCTTAAAGAGCAAAAAAGCAATGCGCACGAACTTTTTATAAGTCCATACGCATTGCTTTTGCAAACCCCCCTCAAAAACAAAGTCCCTAAAACGCACGAAAGCAAAAATAAAAGCAACGCGCATTACCTCTATGCAATTCCATACGCATTGACAAAGATGATATAGTGTTAAAGAAGCCACGCATGGATGGAAGTGTTACTAGCAATGAAAATTCAGAATCTCCTAGTGATTTACAGGATAAACCCGGACAGTATGAATTGGATAATATTTTTCAAACTAAGCAACAGATTCCTCATCACTTGATTGGACTTATGTATCGATTAGACTTGTTAGTGCTTTGCTCACTAAGAAAGTCTGTATGTGAACATAAATACCCTTCATTGTCATTAGCGTTTGATGAACATTGATAAATTTTATAATATTGTTCTTCGCTATGAAAAGAAGTCTATTCATATACAAATTGAAAATGTGGACAAGTATTATATAGATAATAGCATTAGTTATGCTAAGTTATTCTCTAAAGAAAAACGAAGCTTTTTTTTTAATAATGATTATTTTGATAGTTTTGTTAAATATCTAATATCTAAATCAGATAGTTTATTAAATAATATAGAATATCTTATTATCTATAC
>UCOL01005672.1:0-11110 GCA_900474335.1 Ormyrus nitidulus | reverse complement strand
TCCTATTCCTTCAAAAAGGAACAAGTCTTTTTAAAGCTCACTTGTGATTGGCTGTCAGGCGTTATTCCTCGCTATTCCTCCATTGTGCAAGAGCCCTTACGGCAATCCGTCGGTCGGTCGTGAGCCTCGTGGCGAGTTGTGGCGAAGCGAGGCGAGACTGCGAGAGGTATTCTTGCTTTGGTTCTTGCAACGAGCGATCTACTAGAGTCGACACACACGCTGCCGCTCTGCATTTCCTGCCTCAGAGCGCACGCCGCAGTCAAGAGCAATGGCCACCACCGAGGAACTTGGCCTGAACGCGCTGGTGTACGATTATCTTCTGAAGAAGGATTCGAGCCTTGCTAAAGTTTTCCAGAAGAAGACTAACGCGGTTAGTATTCCTTTTCAAAATTCGAGACGTATAGCTGAGCTAGCCACTTTCGAGCATCCCGCCATTCGGCAACCACGTGGGCCCGATATCGGCTACTTTTTTCATTAATTTGCGTTTGATATAGGACTTTTTCATGATAATTTTATTTCATAAATTGCTTATTATTTAAAGTTTTATATTAATTGATGAAAATTTTCGGAAATTTTAATATATATCAAGCTTATTTCATTAACTCCTTTTCGCCGAAGTTCACGTGGTTGTGAAACAAAGTAAACATTAAAATTTTTAGTAAAGGAATTAAAATTTTATTTAGAATATTTCAACTTAATATTTTCAGCCTGCACTTTCAAAAGGATGTCCTTCAATATCAGACATTTACCAACATTTTCAAAAAACTTCTGCTAAGAAGGTTTCTGTGAAGAACGTAAAACAGAGTAACAGCTCTGACTCAAGTTCAGAAAGCGAAGATGTGACACCCAAAAAAACTCCTTTAGTCAATGGCAAAGGTCCTGTAAAGCAACCAACAGTTGGTAACAAAAAGGCTCAATCATCTTCAGAAGAATCCTCGAGTGAAGATGAACAACCAACTAAACCAATTGTTCAAAATATCGCAGTAAAATCACCAGCTAAAACATTGGTTAAAAAGGCAGAAAGCTCGTCAGAAGAATCTTCAAGTGAAGATGAAAAACCAGCACCAAAGTCTGCTCCAAAAACTCCAATCGTTACACCTGCTAAGCCTGTTTCCAAAAAAGCTGAAAGTTCATCAGAAGAAAGTTCTAGTGAAGAAGAAGAACCTCCTAAGAAGGCTTTAAAACCTACTCCAGCTGCAGTCAAAACTCCAGCTAAAACACCTATTAAAAAGCAAGAATCATCTTCAGATGACTCCTCCAGTGAGGAAGAGGTACCAAAAAAATTAGCTCCTCAGAAGCAAGCAGTAACTCCAGTAGTGAAAGCTGTTAACAAAATACCAGCAAAGGCAGTTTCGAAAGAAGAATCATCTGATGATGACTCTTCTAGCGATGAAGATGAAACACCTGCTAAATCTGCTGTGCAGGTTAAAGCTAATGCTACTAAAGTACCAACTGCAAAAGCAGTCGCAAAGAAGGCTGATTCTTCCAGTGACGATTCAGATGATTCATCAGAAGACGAAACCCCAGCAACAAAATCACCTGCACCTGCAAAAGCCACTGTTAAGCTAATAGCTAAACAAGAATCATCTGACGAATCTGATGACACAGAAGAGGAAAAGCCAAAAAAAGTAATTCCTAAAATTACAGCAAAACCTATTGTTTCAAAAAAACAAGAGTCGTCATCAAGCGATGACAGTGATGAAGAAACTCTGCCTGTAAAACCAATAGCTAAACCAACTCCAAAAAAACAAGAATCATCAAGTGATGACAGTAGCGATGATGAACCACCAGCTAAGAAAGCTTCTGTTGCTAAACCAATTGTAAAAAAACAAGAATCATCAAGTTCAGAAGATAGTAGCGATGATGAAACAGCAGGTAAAAAAGCTGCAGTAGTTGCAAAAGCTGCAGTAGCTGCAAAATCTGCAGCTACAAAAAAGGAATCATCAAGCGATGAATCCAGCGATGATTCTGAAGAGTCCCCAAAAGTCGCAACAAAAGCTGCAAAAATAAAGGGTAGTCCAGCCAAAGTAAACAATATGGTAATTTTTTATTATCATTTAAATAATATTTTACATCAATAAAAATTTATTCTTTCGTTAAATAATTAATAATTAATATTTTTAGTCGAAGCCTACAGAAGCAGATGAGTCTGAACCTGAAGAGGCAAAAAATCAAGTAAAACCTGCAAAGCGAAAACGAGAAGAAGATCAAGAGCAGGAGGAAGAAAAACCGAAAAAATTCCCAAAAGGTGAATACAGTAATTTCGTCAAAAGTGGTCAACAAAACGGAGAAAAGGTGTGTAAAAATGTTATAGTTTCATAAATTTTGTTTATATTATTTTTTATAAATTTTTTTTATATATCTTTTTTTATCATATAATATTTATAATTTTTATATAATTATTATACAAAAAAATTTTAAAATGAGTTTGAAAGTGGACTTAATTTTTTAAATTTGAATATTTATTAATTAAAATGGTATTTTCACAGAAAAATACACCATTCCGACGTGTAAAGGATGATGAGGTAGAACTGGATCCCAAACTGGCTAATAACTCATTTGAAGCTAAGGTAAATGCTCGGAAACAATAAAAGAGCGACGCAGGACATTCGCCAACTTTATTGAAAGATTTTATATTTTTACAATAAAAACCTAAATTTTTATTAAACATGTTTCCTTGCATTCACCGTACAATGTTATTTGTTAAAGTTTAATAATTCTTGATATACGTGTAAAATTATATATAATATGAATATTTCACTTTCAGACTCTATAAAATGTGAAAAGAAAAATTATTTTTAAGAACTTTCACGTTTAATGTGGTGACTGACCTCTCGTTTCTCTTTTATTGTTCTAGGAAAGTGAAGATAACGATTGTTTTAGAAGACAAGATGGTGGTAACTTCCGCGGTAGGGGTGGTTTCCGTGGTGGTCGTGGAGGTGATAGGGGAGGTTTTAGAGGCGGTCGAGGTAGTCGCGGAGGCGGTTTCAGAGGTGGGCGAGGAGGTGGAGGAGATCGTGGTGATCGCGGTGATCGCGGTGATCGGGGTGGAAGAGGAGGTAGGGGAGGTAGGGGAGGTTTTGATAATAGAAAGTCTTGGGGAGGAAATGATCGAGGAGGTGGTAGAGGCAGAGGTGACGGTTTCAGAAAATCGTGGGGTAATGATGAAGGGGGCAGAGGAGGAGGCGGTGGTTTTAACAGAAAGAGCTTCGGGTCCGATGCACAACCTCAGAACAAAAAAATTACATTTGATGATTAAGAAATAACATTATTTTGGTAAGAATCTGTTTTATTGTAAAAAACGAATTTTTGAGATTTAATTAATTTTGTTAAATTTTTCTACTCCGCTTAGTTATACCATATTTTCAAAAATACTAAAAAAAAAAAAAAAAAAAAAGTAGTTAAAAAACGTAAAAGTATCCTGAAATTAAAATAAAATTTTTTATATTTTACAGAGAGGAGCTAGAGGATCATGGGGCGAAAAGGCAAACCTAGATCTTAAGTTCACTAGGGGCAAGTCGTTCCGTCACGAAAAGACAAAAAAGAAAAGAGGTAGTTATCGAGGTGGACAAATAGATACCAGCATCAACTCTATCAAATTTGATGATTATTAACAGGCATTTGAATTAAAATGAAATTCATCAATGGTTTTGTCGAATAGATTTCTTGAATTGTATTTTAATACATTAACGTATTACGTGTTGTACAGAGAAAAAATGTTATGCACAAGATAATTGGTAGCATATTTTTTAATATTTTTCTTACGACAAGAATTTTGCAATTAGCAGATGACCTCGATTGGTACAATGTAAGGGGAAAGGTAGAACGAAGATAATATTCCTTAAAATAAGTAGGAACAAATTATAGATATTAAATCGTGTATAACCCATCAACTACCTTACCTTGATGCACTTGTTTTCATGTTCCATTGTTTACAAATGTTAAATAAGTTTATATGCATTAATTTTGTATAGAAATGTAGCGTAAATACTCTATTTTTTTCACTATCATTTATATATATGAATGCACAGTATATATATGAATCATTTAAATATATATTTAAAAAATTGAGTATTTATCTAATCTTTAAATGCTTAAATTTAAATTAGCTTTTAAGATTTAGAATAAAAGTTTAGGAATATTTAAAACTACAGTTCTCTAGTAAGAATTAATATTATTTTTTTAATATTCCAAACGAAGTTGCGCTGAATCCTTCTTTGACAAGTTGAAGTTATTTTAATTTCATTTTTTTTGCCTTTTTTGTATATGTCTTATAATATTTCGAATTAAAAACTGTAAAGGTCAATAAGTTATTTTTCCTAAAAATTGTACGGAAAAACTTTTAATTGTGTGTAAATGCGTGAATAAAATTTGTAAATGTCATATGACATTATAAAACAAATATAATTACGAGTATAAAAAGATTATCTTTTCATACTCAACGGCTTATATCTATTTTGATAAACAAATACTTACTACTCTACGCTAACTTGACTGTAATAGATTTAAAAAGAAGTATGACTTTAATAAATTTTTGAATATCTAAGTGTTCACGATATAAGAACAATTTCTTTTCTAAAAAATCATTGTTTTAGCATTCTTTATGAATTTTTAACCAAATTATGATTTATTGCAAGTGGGTGAACTTAATGATTATATTTATTTATGATAAAATTGTGTAAAAGTGTTTGAGAAAAGTAAAACGTCAATATTTTTTACAACAAATACTGCTAAAATTTCAGCAAATTGTTGTGGAAGCTTTGAATTCTAATTCATTACATTATATTGAATAATAGTCATACTAGTTCTGAAGAAAAATAAAAAGTTATAAATGAGTTTGTTTAAAACATCATGAAGGAACAAATTTTTAGAAATAACCTAAATAATTCAACTATACAAGAATATCTGTTGAATAAAAGAAAAAAGTACATGAAAAAAGTATTTTAATTGCCATGCTTCTTATAGTGCATAAATATAACATAATAATTAATTTATTTGAATCAATTTACTTTTTAATAAAGTTAGTGCTTATAAATTGTACAGAATTATGATTTATCTTTGAGTACTAATTTTTTATTGGTATTTTAACTGAAATGCACGCTTTTTCATAAAAAAAAATCAATGCATTAAAAAGTTAAGAAAAAATGAACAGCGCAAAAAGCGATCCTGAATAATCTTCGAAATTTCATCAACGCTAAGGAGCGACTACAATGAAATAACAAGTTCAATCAGCTCGCCGAAAAATCTG
This sequence comes from Ormyrus nitidulus, assembly GCA_900474335.1. Lineage (NCBI taxonomy): Eukaryota > Metazoa > Arthropoda > Insecta > Hymenoptera > Ormyridae > Ormyrus > Ormyrus nitidulus. The sequence goes on along the minus strand of UCOL01005672.1, from coordinate 5,862 downwards.
AAAACTCGCCTCTCACCTCGAAGCTCCGCAGAATGTCACGATCAGCGCGGCGAGCAACGAGAATAAGTAGGGAGTGGAACGAGGAATCGGGGAATCGGTGCAAATGGGTCAGTCGTGCAGGGCGACGGAGTTGCACACTCGGGTCTATTAAATAGGGAAGGCCGTGGCCGAGGCCCGCGGGTGTGTGTGCGCGCAGCAGCTACGTATACACACCTGAGTGCGCGGCGAATAATCCCGCAACGGAGTAACGGTACGCCACGCTCATAGGAATTCGCGCTCAGCAGCGGCGGCGACGGCCACGGGTCCATTGGGTCAGCGTCCGTCTGTCGCTCTCCCGGTGTATACTTACTTACTTACCCGGGCCCGATAGGCCAGAGACCCACTTCTCTGCTTCCGCCTCGGGATGACACGTACTGCTTCGAAGGTTTTTGGCGCAAGTGCGCCTCTTGGCCCTGAAACCTTTGCCAATTCCAATTGAATATTCGATAATTCAGAATTTATTCATTCGACGCTTAAACGTTGCTAAATAATCTTGTTCGTCTTTATATTTTGCACATATTATATATAATGGTTTAACTAACTCAAAATAAACTAAGTCATATCGAATGAAATCTTGCAGAAAACGTGACATTAACTGCGTGAGAAAGTGAGTTTTTTATTTCTCGTAAATTTCTATTTCCCTTTTATGGATGTAGGTGTGCGTCATCATTGTTTATGATTCATCAAAATCGATTTTTTCATTTCTTTATATCCTTTTTTAGGATCCATGTACAAAGTTACTGTTTTTATATAGCATTTTACGAAAACAAACTGAATTTTACAGATTCTCATCTAAAAAAATAGCATAGCACCATAAATTAATAGGTATACATTTGCATGAATATAACACAAACAATAAGTTATAATTGAAAAAAAACTAATTTATTAATAAAAAATCTTAGTAACTGGCATAATTACAATTATCTATAAATATTAACTTACATAATAAATATTATTTTACATCAGCTTAAATCTTATAAATGTAATGTAAAAATTTTAAACTTCGTTATATCAATATTATTATAATATTTCAATGATTGTTATAAAATATAGGCATCTTAAACAACAAATAGAATAAATAAAAACATAGATACGGTTGAATAAATACAAATAGTCTATTTTCCGTTCTTGTAAAATATTATACTTATATAGTCTTGAAATATTACACACAATTACAGCTAAAATAAAGTCTTGATAATTTACATACAATAACTTGCGTGGACTCTTTAGTCTCTTCACGAGCGGCATATTTAATAATGTTATAAAATTGAAATGTTGAATTCGTTGAAAAAAGATTTTTAGTTGACGTAATAAAATTGTAAAAACGCGCTCACAGCATTTCGACGACCAAAAGTTAACGACAACTCTCGGCCTCCACCTTGAAACCTCGACGTATCCACTTGTCCATCGAGAGAATTGCCTTGAAATTGCTAAACTACGTTAATTCGCTTGGAGAAGCCGCGTCGGCAAGCATTCAGATAAAAATGTGGGAAATTCTCTTCACGTTCTATACAAGATACAGGAGGAATCCTCGAAATTCCTCGACTATTCACCGTTATATTTTACACGCACGCGCACATATGCGTATACGGCCGATTTTTCTTATCCGGCATTAAATATATTGTACATCGTGGGAAAAGAGGCGCTTCTACTATACACGTCCATTGCGCGAACGGCATACGTACAATATTTAGTGGGTCAAAAGCGCGTTCGTTTGCATAAGAACGTCGCGAGCGTCTCTCTCTCTCTCTCTCTTTCGCTCGCGAAAGAATGCGCATAAAAGAAAGAAAGGAAGCCGAGGGGATCGAACGGGGCCGATGACTCAGAGATGTGCCCGATGACGATTCTCGTTCACGGCACCTATGCGGAAGTCAGGCGCTTCTATATATCTGCCCGCATCAGCTGGAGGAGCTTCGGTAATATTGATGCGCGGATGGATGCACGCCGACACTCTTATCTAACCGCGGCAAGGCCGCTTTCCGCTGCACGCGTCATTCTCAGTTTTTTACAACTTTCTTTCGATTATACTTTCTTCACCGTTGTCAAATCGATGTTGTATTTAAAATAGCGGTCCGAACGAGAGCGATTTGAAAAATTCGTCAAGAATAACAAGCCCGAAGCTTAATCAACCGCGGCAGCAGTCCTCGATCCAATAGAGAGACGAGGTGACTCATTAGTCGATCGATCGAAGAGCTAACCGAGAGCCGCGATAACAATTAAGGCCAGTCCGTAAGAAAGCAAGCATCCGAGTCATATCGTTTCCCCGAAAGAGTCGATCGACGGGCGCAGATATTACATCGTCCAGCTGAGAGGTCTGCGAGCGAGAAACCGGCTTCCTCGCTGGATACAACGCGCGACCGGATTCGATGTGCTTCTCTCTTTGCCTGCAGCCCGGAGAAGCTTGTCGTTTCGTTTTTATTAGATCGCGAGGCAGTTAGTTCCTCCTGCGGCAGTCCTGCGATTTTCTCCGAGAGCGTTTATATTGTTACTGGCAGAAGGGGACGTGCACAACGCGAGGAGATAACTCGGTGCGCCTTCGTCTCTCTAAATAAATATCGTGTAATAAGTATAAATAATCTATACGGATCGGCAGGCGATTCTAGAAGCATATCGGTCATCTCGAGCGTCCCTCGACTCGCTGCCGCGAAGCGGTGATAATGATAATGATGGATGGAGGGGAACAATAAATCGTCGACCAACGCAATCGTCGTTCGGGGGACTTAGAAGGGCGGCACCGACGGCCCGGCCTCGGACGTCGTCGAGCCGGACGGGCTGTTCTTGGGCTTGCAGACGCAGCCGCTCTCGACCAGCACGTAGTCCTGTCCTGTCAGCGTCACCGGGCCCAGGGGTATCACCAGGAAGAGGTAAGGGACGTACGTCTGCGTGCACTCGCCGTGCACGATGTCGCACTCCTTAGATCTGCAACAGGAAGCCGGGCTGTTAGTCAGGATTTATTTCGGCGGAAGGTTATTTTGAGGAAGATGTTGGGTAGCGTAAGAAATCTACTTCATTAAGATTATAATATCGCGTTCGTTTGTTAATTCGTTTCAACGTAGAAATGTAAGAAAAAATAAGTTATTGAGTTGACTATAGAAAATGTGAAGTACGGTGAAAGATTACTTTTCTAATTCTGCAATAAATATCCCTAAACATTTATATCAGAAGCAATTATCTACCTCTCTTATACTGCTGACATGCTTGATCGATTTTATCTGCGGCTGTAACATTTTGTACAACCGCTAGCAAGCGTGTAAGCGGCGCGCGTAACACTTGAATAATTAATAAATGAACTTGCTAGAAATTAAAGTCGTTACTTCAAACGAGATTGTACTCAGTTTTGTCTGGCAGTTATTGATTACGTTTGTTACGGTTGTTAATGAGTACTTTAAAAAGAAAAGGAATGAAATCATCTTAAAACGCTTTGAATATTTTTATTTTTTACATTTTAATAAAGAAAGTAAGTATAAATCAAGTTTCTACTTAGCAAGGAGTGGTTCACTTGTTCGGGTCGAGGAACTTTGATATAAGTTTTTTAATATCAAAATGAGGAAGGAAGAAACGTTCGTACGGTCTAATTAATGCATGCTTGATTTTTCAAAACTTATGACCCGAACAAGTGAGCCTTTCCTTGTAAGTTTATCTGTTTCAAATTAGTTCAATTTACTATCTGGTATATTCTCTATTAGATTCACTTAAATTCACCGTTTTATCTTGGAAGTTTACTTGCGGAATTTTATAATATCTGCTAAACTCTAAACGATTAAGTCATATAAATAACAGTTAAATGTACGTTTTATAATATCAGTTTATTTTCAATAAAACGAATACTGTTAATCAGTTATAGAAACAAATTATTCGTTTGGATTTACAGGAAAAACCGCTTTTTTACTTCGATTTTTCAAAAAACTTGTTCGACTTTAATTGACATTCCATGTTTTAACATTTAAGAAGTATTTTATTATTTTTTTGCTCACATTTCATTTTACGCTCTTTAAATGTATCACTTGATTTAAACTAATTTTTCTTTTTAATGCTTCATTGAGAAGAGAACGGTAAATCGTCAGTATCGAAAGGAATCAACAAGTATATAGTGTAAATTTTAAAAGCAACTCCGCTTAAAACACCTTATGCGATCCTCTTGCCTTGAATAGAGAAAAACCAGATTCCCGAAAACTGGATTAAATCTAGTTTCATTTTTGACCTACTGTGCCACATCTTTACTACCATTTCTGATAAGGACTACTACAATTTCTTGGGCTTTTTATTTGAATGCAAATATTTCGTAAAAGCATTTTTAACGATTAATATTTTTTGGTTTACAAAAAATTTCTCTTATTATATCAACAAGACAGACAGTGATTTTTTATTTTGTTTAATGGATTCATAAAAATTATATCATTAATTTTGTTTACTAAAAGAGGATTGAAAAGGATCGAGCCATTTCGTTTGATAATTTTGTTATTACACTTAATTTTTTCGTCGTAAAAATTCTTTTAAGCTCATAAAATATCCCCTTTATAAATGTAATTATCTTCAACTTCCTTTACGTACGCTCAAACATAAAATATTAATTCGATCAATGCAAATCAATAATAAATTAACGGGCTGCTTGATTTTTCCCCGAAAAAAGACTCTGTCATGCCGCTTAACTAATTAAAACGACCGGTAGTTTCCAGCCTCTTTCGCGCAGTACGCCAAAAGCGAATAAATAAAAAGGCATAATACTCACTCGCAAACCTCGAAGACGACTTGCTGGAGAAGGTCGGGGAACTTTTGGACGATCGTCACTGGCTGTCCGCTCGTTAAGCTGACGCCGTACATAGGCGCCGTCGTGTTGTACCTCGTCTTGCAGAGCCGCGACGGGGAGCCGCAGCTGTCCTTCGTCGAGAACGAGCGAGCTAAAGTGCCAAACACAGTTTTTGTTCCAGGTTAAAAAATTCGCCATCTCTACCACCTGACTTAACTTGAGAGCGCCCGTGAAATATACGCTTTTACGACCGGCTGACGAACCGAGAAGGATTCCGTTTCGGGGTACCGAGTCCTTTGTTTTCGGACGAGAGTTCAAGGCGATCGGCGCTCCTCGGTGATGATTTTATCCCGCGCGGCAGACGACTGTTTATTGCCTTGATCTCTCTCTCTCTCTCTCTCTCTCTCTCTCTCTCTCTCTCTCTCTCTCTCTCTCTTCGACTTTTTAATGCAAACGCAAGTAAGATTTCGTCGTACACTCGCAAACCAGTTGCCGATGCTAAAAAAAAAACTTTCTTGACGACGCATTTTACATCAAATATATTTAATAATTTAGATATCAAGCTGAAGTAACGATAAAAACGCGTCGATGCATTATTCAAGATTTACTTTCGCACTCCTTTCTATAAATACAAAATGCACATTTTTCAAGAAAATAAATTTTCAATGTAATTTTTTAACGCGTTAATAATATTGAAGTACAGCGTGAACCCGAATACTATAATCCAGCAAATTTCACAAAACCAGAACATCAACCACCGCGCATCATTCAGCCAAGAAATCCAAAGTATGTTTACAGTCCAAGCTACCCCGCAAAAGTCCTAAAAAAAACTGGCGAACGAATCGCCGCGGCAATCTCGCCGATTCCCGCGAACAAACGTCGGCGGCTTTCTTATTAGCCCTCCGGGTAAATAACGCCGGCTCGTCAAACGTCGGTGGCGGCTCCATCTCGAAAGCCGACTCCCCGATATGTCCCGTTATCGCGGCGCGAGCCGATAACTGTATTGGCGAGGCCGCCTCGATCGCGGCTCGCTACTCCATTTGTATTCCCCCCCCCCCCCCCCCCCCCCCCCCCCC
>UCOL01005671.1:0-11112 GCA_900474335.1 Ormyrus nitidulus | reverse complement strand
GTCCATGATAGGAACATTGTACATAGTTTATGGGTGATATAAGACATGAATTTGGGCTCTTTCAAAGAAGGTTTCGAAACCTCAAAACCCGGCCCTTTAAAGGTTAAATGGCTTAACATTGTTAAAAAAAAATGTTTCAGCAGTACCTAAACAAGCCGATTTTTGCTGCCATTCTGGACATTTTTAATATTTGAATCGCTAACCAGAGATGTAGCCTTATTCTTTCGATATAAACGAAAAAAAAACAAAGTTTAAAAGCAAGAAGTTTTTTAAAAACTTTTTTAAAAGGCAAATAAATCATTTAAAAAAGAGAGTAAAGTTAAATTCGCGAAGATAAATATTTCTGTTTTTCAATTTTAATTAACGTTCCTCGCAGCGAGTTAATGAATGCAATAAATGCAATAATAAATGCTTAAAAGATTCTTCCATTTAACACGAAAATATGGCTTAATAATTATTATTGCAAAAAGTAAGAATCTCATGTCAGGTAGCAGAAATAACAAATCGAAAAAATTTTCCGCCTTTTTACAGACAGCCACAAATAGACGAAGCGTCCGAGGCCCGAACAGTTTCTTCAAAAGTTCCGTCGGCAATGGAAGCTCTTCGGCAAGTCGACGAGTCCCATCCAAGCGAGACTTCGACCCGCGGCCAGTAGAGGAGCCTCGAATTTGAAAAAAAAAGCCGCGCGCGGACAGCTGCATCGAACCATAATGACGATTCGCTCCTGCCGCAGCGAAATCGAACGCAAGCGCTTCAGGTTCAAGCGGAAGCTGCCTTGAGACCCTGACTCGTTGGGACTAATGTAGACGCATCGGGAACTCTCTTCTACGTTGCTCCGATAATTTTTACAGTCTCGATCAGGGGTGAGTTTTTTTGTTCGAATCAATTTTTTGACGTTATTTTAATTGATTTTTATTATTTTTTTCGATCACACATTCATGAAAAAAAAAATATTTTGTATTATTATAATTATTTACTAAAAACTGCATAACGTTTCTACCGGGGTTTTTCTAGAAATTAGTAGTAAGTAATAATTAATTAATGCTATGAACATTATGGAAAAGAAAGACGAATTATTTGTTTCGATGACCTTTCTGAAGCCATCGCCGCAAATTGACGCTGTATGAACGAGACTTACGTTTTATACTTTATAAGTTCTTAAGAAAGTAAACTTTTTAGAAAGAGTTCTGAAAACAAGATTCTTATGTTATACTTTATTGAATTAATGCCATTGTAAAACCTTGTAAACATGTTCTTCAATAGAAACTGTTCTTTTTCTTTTCTGAGCGTTTTCAAAACTAAAAGAAAAGAATTCGATGATGATTTAACGTTTGAATTTTTCGAGAAAAAAAAAACATTTTCAATTCTTGCCCGTCTCCCGCACGAATTCCTCGTCGCAGCGACGAAAGTGCGCTCGCTTTTAATCAGAATGCGCCGATCGGCGTAGCGTCTGAAAAACAAGGACTCGAAGCAGATCGATCTCCGCTCGAATCCACTATTAATACTCGGAAAGAATAGCGCGCTCGGCGCTCGGACTTAATTTCCGGCGCGCCGTCGCCGGCGAGAAAACCCGAGCTGTCTGGCCGGCGTCCACGCGCTGCCAAGTATTCGCCGGGGCGCATGAGCGGACGGCAAATCACGTGCGCGAATAAGGCGATAAGGCGCAATAAGCGCGCCGGCCGCAGGAAAAGTACGACGACTGCACATCGCCGCTCCTCTTATCGATTGGACAAATCGGCAATGAGCCGCGCGGGTTCGCCATCCGTCGCGCGGGGCGATTAAGCGCTTCTCGGAACGCGTAATCACCTTCGCGAATTTTGCATTTGTTAATTAAATTTTGTTCGATTGATGAAAGTGGCTCGGGAAAATGATACTGGCCAAACAATTAATTAGAGTATTTTGGTTCTTGTAGCAGAGTGCAATGTTACCTAAGTAGAGGCTAATTATAACGTTTGCAAAAGTGAGTTGAAAAGCTTGAAATTTAAATAATTAATCATATGATAACGTATTAGATGATAATTGAAATAAAAAAGGGGAAAAAAGTAAATTTAGTAGATTCATAACTTTAACTTTTGCACTAGAAATTTTGTAATGTAAAACTATAAAAATTGCAGTTGGCAATTTAAAAGGTACTAATTTGAAATCCGAGAAATAAAATGTTAACTTTTCAGAAAAAGTGTTGCAACAGAAAAGTAGGTTTAAAGCTCACCGATGTTTTTTGTAAGCGCGATTTCTTATCATATTTACTGGTTAAGAAAATTTTAACAAACATTCATGAAATTGACATTGTCAAATCAAATTTAATTCCAAATTCAATTTTAATCATTTTATTTGTATTTTGCTAAAATATGTCTAGTTTAAATGAAGTAATATTTCAAGTGAATGAAGAACAATTTTATATTTTTTACTTATTGGTAAATATAATTATAGAAACAGTAAATACTCGGTAGAAATAGAAAAATAATAGTTCATTGTTTATTAAAATAAAAATATTTCTTTAAAAGAACAACGTTGATTTTATTGCACCGTAAATTAAAAGAACAATAGCACTTATTAGAAAATGAATTTATTACTAAAAAATCGATAATCATGCTAAACAAACAACATAATCGTGAAAAAAAATACACGTGCAAATATAATTCGCAAAAGATAACGACCATCAATAGTAGAAAAATTGCCCAATGTTAAAAATAGACTTCGATAAACGGTGCAGGCACGACAATGGCTTCGAAATACGAATGTTTGTATCCTATTTTAGATTTTATCGATCATTCTTGAAATCCTCTCACCTCGAACCTTATCGTTCGTCCGATTGTTTGCTAAATATAATATTTTCCAAATCTTCGTACGAATTTCGATTTGTATCTGCGATTGCGCGATACCGATGTCAAAATTCACTAAAACTTATCGGGCTAATTAATTTCTGCTGTCTTTGACCTTTTTAAATTTTTTGCTCATTAGAGGATGATTTGCGTTTTTTTTTTTTTTTTTAATAAAAAGATTTTATCAATTACTAGAATATAATTGTGGTACGACTGCTTTTTACTTTTGTTACTTCAAAATCCTATAATATCAGGTAAAAATGAAGAATTAAGAATAATATTAATGAACGAAAAAATGAATATTAATGAGAATACTCGACAGTTCTAACCATCCCTTTTATTTGGTGAAATCATATTATTATTGTTAAAAGTTGAAATATAGTGCATGCTTGTATTTAGAAGTATTTCCTATTATCTAAAATATGCATGAAATATGCAGATATCATTATAGTATATTAATTTTAGTCCTTTAATAATTGAGTATATACATCATTCATAATCTTTTATTCAAGACATCATTCTTTATGAAGGTGTCATTAATTTTGTTATTGTCTACTGATCTTTCTCAAATTCTTTAGATACTGTATCAGTATTTGGTATTTACTATACAATTCCAGTCAATACTTACCGAAAATTTTCAATTTTATATCATGCTTTTTTTTTTTAATATATAAGTATTAAATCTGTTTGTACATGATACATAAGTATTCAAAATAAGATTAACACAAGATTTTATTTTGAAAAAGGTTTATAAATGACTCCGAAAAGAAACTCGAAAAAAATTCTCTTTGTCAAATGTTGGAAGACGTCCAAAAAAAGTTATGAAAACATTCTTTCAAGTAGCTAAAATTAAAAACAGTTTATGTACTATCAATTCATCATTCCAACGTCTTAAGGCGTTCTCCGTCGTTTCTCCTTTATTTTATTGTATTTAAATGTTAGTTAATATTTCATTCAAAACAAAATACTTAATCCTATATTTACAGCTATAAATTTATTATACTTGTTCTGATAAGAAGTCATTTGATATTCCAAAATTACTTATAATTTTATGATATTCATTGTTTTAATGTACATTTATTTAATTAATTATGTTTAATAGCACAATTTTTCAGTATCAATTTTTAATTGCGCAATCAAATGAAGTATTTAATAAATTATTCGATAAAAGATTGTCAATATAATTTTATAAGAATTTTCAATTATAATAATTGAATATTAATATCAAATGACAATCTGCTTTGATTTATATCATTGATTTTAAAATTATCTATTAAGTGTTAAATTTTTGTTAAAAATTTAAAAATTATTATTTATATTTAGTTTGTTTTCTTCCTAAATAAATAAATTCTATTGACTTAGTTTAATGAAAAGATACAGTAAAAAAGAAGAAATATTACTAATTTTACATTACATCATAAATTTAGCGAAGGTTTTGCAATATTTTCTGCTCTCGCATTTCTTGGACACAGCAAGAGAAAGAGAGGGAGAGAGAGTGAGAGCATCGAAAATTCCTGCGCACCTCATGACGAAAATAGCATTAAATTCATTATCAATGACCTCGACGCGCAAAACGTCTCTTTTCGCTCGGGAACATCGAAAAGCAGGAGAAAAAATAACAGAGCGAATAAAGGAGAGCGCACAAAGCGACATAAATTACAAGGTGGATATAAATTTTGATTAGCGATTTCGCGCCTCTCGCAACATCTCGCTTTCCGCCGTGTTCTGCAACGCGCATCTCGTTATCTTACTTTACTTCAACTATTAAGCGCAGTCGTCGCCAATAAATCAATTGAGTTCCGTGAGCGAGAGAAAGATCCAGGCCTGGTATTGTCTCTTGGATTTTGAAAAAATAAAGATAGTTGAAATTCTTGCGAATTTTTCGACGAATGTTGATACACGAACAATAATTCAAACAGAAGAAAAAAAATTATCAAACATCAACGTCGCCTCTGTGTGCATATTTGAATAAAAATATGGATAATAAGGAAAATAATGCTATAAAGTTTTATGCTTTAATTTAAACAAAAATTATTGAAGAATTAGAAAAATTTCATGAATTTTGCAAAAAGTACTTATTCAGGTTTTTAATTTGGCAAAAAATGTTATAACTCTTGAAGATCAGAAGAGGAATATATGTTATAATATACATTAATAATAACACCTGTATCCCGGAGAATAGTAAGAAGTTTTTAGCTAATTGTATGCCAGTTTTGAAGTTAAAAACGACTTATTATTGCTATTATTTATTATCATTGTTAAATAATTATGTATCTATTTAAAAAATACGTTAACCACCGAAACTGGTTAATTTTCTATCAGAGAAATTTAAGTATTCATTATTTATTTGCTTCAATTTTCTAAGATCAATAATAAACGCGTAAACAATTTTTTTTTCTAGTTGACATTCTTTGTTATCATATTTTTTATAACAGTGATAATTTTACAGAACTATTTTTGCTGTTTTATATCAAATCAACTTTTAATTGATTTCAAATTGAAAATAACCATTAATACAGTTTTGCTAAACATAGAAGATAATAAAACCACATTAACGTTCATCGTTGAAAGGTACTAAAATTAATGAAATAAGCAAAACGCCAGCTGCGATATTTTTGTGACCTTAGCCTATACGGAAAACCAATGTCACTGGTGGCGTTAATAAGCCATCACTCATAAAAAAAGTTATAAATTAAAGTTATGCACACAATTCAGTTAAGAAATCATTCAAAACTGCTCCAATTTCGAAATTTCTTATTTTCTAATTATTCAACTCCATTAAATCCACAAATTTCCGGGACTTAATTATGGAAATAACATGCGAATTTACATCCATTGCTTTGGGAAGCAAAACTTCGTAATTTATTGGCATAATGTGGAAGATTCAATAAACTTTTAAAGGATTATTTTACAATAATAATTAATCTATCCATAACTAAATATGAGTGTTAAATTGTTGCACTTGTAAAGACATTTAAAATCTTAAAAGTGTAGATTTTTTCGTATATAATATTAATAAGAATTCTAATATGTATAGTTTTGTGTATCAAAAATGCGCAGGAAAATGAGTACTGATTTAGTGAACGTTTCCACCGTTTTCTGATAAAGTAATTCTGTTGTTGCAGCTGCCAGGATCATTGTACGCAGAAAACAAAGAAATTAATTTCTGATATAATAAAATCAGTATTTTTTATGTAGTTGAACGATAACACAAACTGTTATTGTTTAAAATTTCTAGATATTAATGAAAAGTACAAATTTAACATTAATTTAACATCGAACCTTCTGTATACATTCAATGAACTAGATAATAAAAAGAAAAGAAAACATAAAAACTGATGAAATCAACGTCGACAACCAGCTATTTAGCCAGAAGCATCTCTCCGCTTATCGCGCGTTTCAGTGCGCCCATATATGCAGGTGAAAGAGCGCACATCATTGTGCAAGTTGGCGATACGGCTTTTGTTACAAGTGACAAATGGAAGGTCAGAGTTCGCGCCGCCGTTTCATCGAGGCCTTGTAACCGATGATTTTTTTCCTCCTCTGTTTGTCAAGCGCGCAACAAGTGCAGCTTTTTGTTTCGAGCGAGTCGTGCCGCCGGCCGCTTTTGTTTGCCCAAAAATTATGCAAAATTCGAAGGCTCAAATATTAGCCGAGTTTGCCGATTAAAAATTGTTTTTCTTCTCGAGTGTTTGCAAAGCCGCGGCCGCTTGAGCTGTCGACTTTGAACTTTTCTTTCGAGCTGCTTTTACCGATAAGTAATGGATTTTCTCGATGAAAGGTAATACAGCCGACTTTTTTAATTATTCGGAAATTGAAAAACTGTTTCATCAGAATGATGATTAAATTTTGACAACAGAGATTTGTACCTTTGTACAAAGCATATAAGGCATATCTTATTGAAGCTTAAAATCGCTAAGTACATTGAGATCTACCAGTTACGTAAGCGAGGAACGATTTACATTGGAGCAATTCATTTTCGGTAATGAAAATCCAGTTACTTTTGCATTTTTCTGATTTCTGAGATAGAGAATTAATATTAAACGGACAAAATATGATAAATAAAAACTTAAAACAGTCAAATAAGTTTAACTAGTATAATGAGATCTGGATGTTAATAATATTTGATATAACAGAATCGTTTTATAATTCGTGCAATTTTACCTAAGTGTTCCTCGTAATCCGAGTAAACAATGACGTAAACTGTTTGAACCATTCGGTACAAGAGAAAAATCTAGATGAAAGTTTTTTTTTCAAGAAAACAATATTCTTGTTTGCTTTCCACTTAATGTACGTGACGATTTTCGCGATTATGACGATGTTTCTTGGATGCCTTCGTCAAAAAATGAGTCTTGGGATCACGATCAATATTTGACGGGGGATTAAAACAATGAGATTTATCGCGAGGCAGTAAATCGTCGCTTTGCGTAATTACAAATGAAATTGCGTTTTTACACTAGCAAATACAATAAAGAATCAGTCACTTGCTTGACTTAAGCTCAAATCAAGGAACCTGCTTCGTCTGACAAACATTCGTCGCATATTAACTGTATTTTCGCGAACGCGAGTTATGAATAAACAATGCTTTGTTTGACGAGTTATTCTTTTTGCGCGAAGCCAAAGTATGTTTCAACTTTTATTTTACCTCCAAGAAATTTTGGACTTTCGTTATACTGCAAATATAATTTGCGAATTGGGCTTAAATCTGATCATGAACTAATAATTGATTTGATTAACGTACAAAGATTTGAAGATGGATTTTACATTCGTCTAACAATTATAAGTTCAAGGCAAATATGTAGTTTTATTAAAAAGAATTTCGTATACTGCCCCAAACAAATATTTGGCAACAATTAAATCCGACATCTTTCAAAGTCTCTTATGGTTCCCTTAAGTAAATATAAAAACTAGGGCATCTTCACATCTTTTCACATTTCCTCGCTTAAAAAAATAGATTCCAGGGCAGATTGCGAGCTCGGAGCTTCAAGAAAAATCACGAAAAACAAGGAAAATCAAAAAAATACATTTCCTTATCAGCCTCGCGATTTCTAGGCTGTACACTTTCGAAAGCTAACCTCGTCACAAAAAGGCAGACCTTCGTCTGCATCATCCATCCTCATACCGGGCATAAATCAGAAAAAGCGCGCATGCAAAACTAAATAAGGCCTGTTTTTTGATGAAATAAAGCGCGTATACAAATCGGAAGCCGCGGACGGGAGATTAGTCCCGCGGCAATTGATTTACGCAACTGATAAGGCGAGACGTAGGGTCGCGGGGGCGGGGTGGAGGGGAGGGCAGCGAGATCTGATTTATCGAGACGGCGACGGCTACGTCAACGCGTCGCACGTCGTTTGCACCCGTCGTCACGGAGCACGCGCGAGATATATTATTTGCGCGGTGACGTCGCGCTCAAGGCGCCAGCCGTTGCGCCGCTTCTTATCGCCGCCAGCGTAATGTGACGAGTTTTCGATTTTAGAGCTTTTCAATGGAAGCCGGATTATCGTTAACTCGGGTTATTGCGAATGATGATGATGCTTGGGGAATCATATTTTCTTACAGCTGATGTGTATCATCGTTTTTTATTCGTTTCTATTTTTTGCAATATGCAATGGATAAGTATTCGGTTCTCTTTCGAAAATTAGCGAAATTATAAGTTAAATATTAAATTATCATTAGATTATTTTAATACTATTGGAAAGTTTATTATTAAAACTTTAAATGGATCTCAAGTGACGGAGTTACAGTTACAAAAATCAAAATTTTAATTCTCTCAGTTTTCAAGCTTGTGAAATATATCTGAGCTTTGAAACCTGAGGAATGCGTTTAATAAATGCATTAACTCGAGAACCATACGGATCGATGTAAAAATATTGCTGCGCTTGTTTAAATAATCTATTTCAAACATTATTTTTTATTTAAATTCACATTTTTCACTCATCTCTATTATATTTCAATTAACTACATGACACTTCTCTATTAGACACAATTTAGCCATCTATTATAATTAAAGATTGCATTCGTCACTTTACTAGTATTTCTTTATCAAATCATGTGTAACTTGATACAAAGTTCGTCGTACTTAATATTTCAGGGAAAAATCATGTTTTTTTAAAAAAAGTATTGCTTTCTAATGAAGCAAGTATTTGTAGTAAACTTCACATTAAAAAATTTAAATTCAATACATTAAAGAAAATTAAAAAAATTCTTTATTAGAAGAATTTAAAAAAATATGAGGTCCTCTATTAGTCATCGATTGCTAGTTTTGGCATGAAAGGTGTAAAAGGTTAGAATTCGCCACCAAGCGCCAGTCGTGAAAACTAAAATTAATTCCACTTGGTGGCGAATTCTAACCTTTTACACCTCTCATGTCAACACTAGCAACCGACGATTATTAAAGGACCTCATTCATCTTTTTTATATTTTTATATAGAAATTTTATATAAATCAAAATTTTACGAAACTTGTTTAAAATTTGTATACAAATTATATACATTATTTCCACTTGGGTATATAAAAGTGTACTTAAGCATATATACCTATAATATCTGAATGCCATCTTTCTAGTTGCTTAATCATTTGCATTTTGGCGTTCAGATTTTCAAAGGCCAATTTAAAGAGCATAATAATATCTATAATTTCAGAGAAAAAAAGTTACCCTAGCTCTTGTGGTTCTTTTGATTTTAATAAAAAAGCTGAGAACCGAAAAAATGAGTTTTGTAGGGGAAACGATTACAGAAGTTAGAGAAATTCAAATTAATTGAAATTTTTATTTAATTTATTTCAAAACGAAGATAGTGTGAAAAGATAACACCATGTTAAAATCACTTTTATGTTCTTGTCTTGAACATTATTTTCTTATACGACATGTACAAAGTTTGATTTAGTGCATGATTTTTATTCAAGTGGCGCTAAATCGAGCTTTGAGCAATGAATTTTAAAAATTCTATTTTTTTGGACTGTAAATATTCCAATAATAAAATTTATTTATATTTAAATTTTGTTAGCTTTCAATTAAATTCTAAAATGAGCATATAAAAATAAAATAATAATAAAAACGAGATAGTAATGGAACAATAAATTAGTTAGAAGGAAGCTAACTGCCAATGACTTGGCAGCATTTTTTTTAATGCCTGTTTTTAATAATAGTTATATTTTTAAATCGAATTTTTTTAAATTAGTTATGTTTTTTAAAATTACATTCATTGTTACAATTTTAATCACAATAGTTTTAATCATATAAGAAGAAATGTTATCGTATTGGTTAAAGTTGAATTCAAGCAAAAGAATTCAAATTTTAATTTTAATTAGAAACGACGCATTGTTGCAAAATAACGATGAATTCTAAGAATGCGTTTGAAGCTGTAGATAGATTATTTTAAAATTAATGAGAGTAGACCAAATTTTCCCTTACAAACTGTTGGAAACTTAGATACTGACACATTATAATTCGTACTAAAATTCCGAATATAGTATTGCTAGAAACATAAAAGCATGTACTAAAGTTGAAAAATAAAACATTACGAAAGTCTTCACTATTATCATTTACATTATAAAAGTCATCGTCAGATTCGAATGAAACAATTGATTTGCGATTTACTTTCCATGTGGTAAGCAGCAAGTTACCGATCTTTATAATTTACGGTCATTTTTAGTTTTCAAATTCAGATATTTGGCCGACAGTGATAGTCGGTTTTATTTACAATGATTCTTTCTCTACTATCGGTCTTTTATGTTCAGCGTATTAGCCACACCTGTTTTTCGCCGCTCTGCTAGGTGATTGATGCGCCGTCAAACGCTCAAAGTATATTTGTCTAATTTATATTAAAGAAAGATAATTAGAAACTAATAAAGCAACTTTTCCACCTGTAAGTAATATTTACGTATATTTTAAAAAAAGTTAAAATTCTCAATCCTATCATTAAAAAAAAGTAAAATTAATTTTTTCGAAAATCGAAAATTTGTGATAAAATGAAAACAAATAACCTAAACAAAAAAAGCAAAAAACAATGAGCCGTGAAAGATGCAAATCCGTTCAGTAGAAGCTGACAAGGAGAGTCACTTTGCTGTCGTCCCCTTATCACCCAAAATTTTTTAATATGTTAAAGTAGACTGAGAAATAAGCGACACGTATTTTTTTTTAAATATTCAATTAGATCCAAATTTATTCACCGGCTCAATCTCTGGCTTACACCAAAGCCAAAATTTAGAGCACTGCATATCTTTATATAAAATGAGCCTAGGACCTTCTACCATGGCTCATTTTATCACAAATTGTATATATATTAAGTGT
>UCOL01005670.1:0-11122 GCA_900474335.1 Ormyrus nitidulus | reverse complement strand
TATATATATATATATATATATATACATATATATACAAATGTACATATACATATATATGTATATATATTATAACCGCTGCTTTAAAAAGCACAAAGCCTGATAATAAAAGTTGTCTAAATAATGTAAAAACCTTGCAGAACGCAGATGTCAGTTCCCTTAACGCACGGCAGCGGAGGTTTTGATTCTTCTGTCTTTATTAGAGGTAACAATGGCAGTACTCATAGCTCAGGATCAAATGTCAGTTTAGACGACGAATTTGCAAAACTTAAATCAGAGAGAGAAAAGCAACGCAGAGAAAAAGCTCTTCAAAAGCTTGGCAGAAGCGTAAGTAATCGAGCTGCCGTAGAGCCATCATCTCTCGATACGAATGACACAGAAGTACTTTTAAGTGAACTGGCCTCTACCTCCAGACGGTATCTACACCCGTCGGATGTCGACGAAAAAGAGCTAAATCAAGAAGCTATTTAGAAAATAACTATTTTTTTACACAACACTATTTTTAGCTAGCAATCAAAATATCTTTCTACGTAATCTGCTATTTATTCTTTCTCTCTGGCTTAAAAAAAGGACGTTTTTTACTTTGGAAAGAAATGCAGTTTTAAAGGGCTCGGTTGAAGCAGAAAGAAAGAACAAACGCAGACACAGTTTTAATGAAATTTTGCACAAACGGAATCTAGTATTCTAATATAAATATTTAGGAAGAAATAATAGTTTTAGTATAACAAAGACGTAAAATTTTACGCGCACATGCGTTTACATCGTTATGTTTTAATTCAGTGGCTGCAAAGTTGTATTTCCTAAAGTTTTAAAAATGTGTTTAAGTGAAACTTTACGCTCGCTGAATAAAAATAAAATTTTACACAATTTTTTAACCGTATTTTAATAAATATTTACGCTTGTTATGCTAAAGCTCAACTTGGGTAGCAATATTCTATACCCTGGTGAAAATAATAAATTCTAGGGAATAGTTTTTGTTTATCCAGTTTAGAAGGATTACCATTACGTTCTTTGCATTATCCTAATATTCATCTCAGGAATTTTATGCATTAAGCAAAACATGAGATTTTAATGTTGAACCTGAACAGACGACGAGCAAGGAGGTACACTGCCGTTTTAGGATACGTACAAATAATTGTTGCTCAACTATATTATTTTTTACATATTACCAATCTCACTTGTTAAAATACTATTTGTAAAATTTCGTAATAGAAAATATTTTGCTTAATAAGAATTAATTTCCGAATGGAAGAAAACTTTTTTTAATTTGAAAGACAATTACTTTTTTACCCACAACTTGATTTCTAAACTTTTTTTTACTTTTTTACGTAATTGGTGCCATTAAATAATAGTAACAATCAGAATCGGAAGTTTGTCCAAACGACTTGAAAAAATAAGTTGGACATTGATTAAATTGAGAAAGTTTGAAAAATTTTGAATACTTTCAAATTATAATAGCAATTAAGGGTAATAAGTTACTTTGCCTTACGGGTATTTATGCATTAAAGTTAATCAGTTGAAATAGAAGCTTGTACATTTTTCTTATAATCCTTATAAAGTATTGAAACTATTAGTTTGTAAATTAGTAGTTTGCAAACGGTCTAACGATTTTTTAAATCTAATGTACCTACTTGAAAGAACTTTGACTGGAAACGTATGAAAGCTACAAAAATGCTAAACGGTCCAACGATTTTTTAAATCTGATGTACCTAATACTACTTTAAACGAATTTTCACTGGAAACGAATAAAAGCTATAAAAATTCCTAAATAATGCAAAATGAAAAGTTCGCTGCTTAAATTTAGTCTGAACATAGTCTTGGTATAAATAAGTCTTGCTAAAGCACTATTTTGACAATAATATGTACCACTAAGTTTCATTTATATTCACAACATTTGCCATTTTAAGTTTAAAGTTAGTTTTATAGAATGAGGAGAAATTATAAAGCGCTACTCCATCTTTTGATCTATCACTATTTTATCCTTTCATGTCTATTTATTATTTTGGGAAGAAAAAATTTCTTGTCGATATAGAATTTTTGAACATGTATTTATTATTTAAAGAATTTACAATCCTAACGATAAGCGTGAAATATTTTTATTTTCGTCTTTAAACGTATATTTCTAAAATATGATTTGACATCAGTTTTTTTGAAACTAAAATAATGCATACATAAATTAAAAAATTGTGTAACCTTATAAAGATAGTATTAAAAAATTTGGGAGCTTCAAGAAAGTACATGTAATATATAAAAAAAAAAAAAAAAAAACGAGAAATTTCAATATATTTCATACAATTGAAGAAAGATTGTTACAGTTTGCAAAGGCGTTTTTATAATATTAAAAGGTATATATATATTCTGATTACATTAAGGACTATTAAAAACGACAAAATGAAATTGTTAATACGATTGTGACGCTTTATATAGTTTATACATTTTTCGCACTTTGAGCTCTTTGAACCATTTTTTATTTAAGAATAAATTAGAAAATTAATTTTAAACCTTGTTTCTTTTAGAAAAAATTTTTTTTGTTCAAGAATAAATAAGGACAGATAACCGAAAAAATTGTATGACTTGTGTGATTTTAAAAAGAAATGTATCTACATATTTATATTTAGTATAATTTTATTTTTCGTTATAGATTTATCAACGTCGTCACCAAGAGAATTTATAAGGGAAATATTTCAAGGTTGAATTTTACTTTTCTCAAAAGCACTTGAGCGAAAATGTTTGCTAATTTTTAATATCCTGCAGAAAACAATCACACAAGTACTCAATGCAGGAGTGATCTTTATTGCAAAATATAATACTAAATCTTTGTATGCAACTACTTTTTTATAAGATGCGTGGTAATTTTTGCCGAGTAACTTTTTGTTATTTATTTATTGCTTACACAAAAGCATTTAATGTAAAATGATTCACGTCAACATTCCGGCAATCTTTCAGCGAATACTTGTTCCAATAAGCAGTATTATTATGAAATAAACATTGTAATAAATAAATTGTTATAAAGTTATTAAATTATTTTTATACTTAATTGATTAACCAATTTTGGTAATTTCCACAACCCTTTCATTGTTGTGCAAGTCTTTGTAAGTATGGTCAAATCTCAGTTTGGATGAATAATGTTTTTCTGTCAAAAACTTGATTTTATCTGGCTGATTCGGAAGAACTTCTAGCAAAAGTATACCGTTATTTGTCAATCTATTTGATGCATATAAAAGCAAGGGTTTAATAATTTTGAAACCATCTTGGCCACCATCACGAGCTTCAATATCTTCAAACCTCAAAGATAATTTTAATATTTTATTATTAATTAATTAATTTTATTGGCAATAAAACTGGAAATGATCGGTAAAAAAAGCTTCTTACTCTTTTAGATAGATTGGAATCTCATGTAATGGAGTGCAAGGTGGATTACTAACTATAAACTCAAAATGATCTTTTTCAAAATTAATTTCACGATTATTGGAAAGATTAGTTTTAGTTGTAATTTCTCCATCTTGTTCGAGTGTTGCATGTAAAACTGTCAATCTTTTATCAAGACCTAGATTCTGAGCATTGTGAAGTGTCAGTTGACACGCTATTTCATTTGTATCGATTGCCACCACTTGGATCTAGAATGCAGATATTTGGTATTATTAATTGTTATTGTGTAGCCCAGTATTAATGTATTAAAATTTTATTTCCAAAAAATTGTATTATTAATCGATTATAAAATTTTGAAGCCGAAAAATTTCTGTATGTGTTATGAAAAACTGTACGAGTTTGGCACAGAAAAATTTCCGCATTCGATCGATATACCTCTTTTAGGTTCTTACACTGTTACACGAGCGTAAAAGCGATAACGATATGGCTCCAACTCCGCATCCAATTTCTAAAACAGTTGACATTTTTGAACTGCTGCGTGTAATATGTTTCAATAATAAATCGACCAATATTTCAGTTTGAGGTTCGGGAATGAAAATTGGTGGTGCCAATATGAATTTTGTATCTTTAAACTCTCCTTCGCCAGTTACGTACTCTAAAGGCATTCTGTAGATTTATTTACATCTGTTAGTATATTTATTTAATCATTTTTTTTAATGTACATGAATTTGATAACACACTTCATTAATCTGCGATTGCATAGCATTTTCAGTTTCTCCAGCTGTAACTCATCAAGTTCTTTTTCGTGCAATTCTGTTTCCTGCATTAAAAGTATAGTTTTGAATTATTTAAAGTCGACCTTGTTTATAATATTAATCGAGTTGAATATCTTGTAAACCATCAATTACTTGTAATTAATAAAATTTAATTTGTAATTAATAACATTGATTTTATTTATTTTTAAAATTAATTGAAAAATTAATGAATTTTTACCTTATTAGAGCCTATAACATGGGCAATAATATGTTCAATAGACTCGACTGGTTCGGGGACTCCTTCTACTTCAAACCGATGTCGCCAGTAAGATGATACTGCACTTAACGGACCAACGGGATGGTCATTTTCATGAAATGATGCTTGAATTAAAGGTCCCGAATGATGTTGAAAATCTTTGCTTCGTTTCATACACGTAGAAATAAGATTGTACACTGGCTGTTTCTTGATTAATTTCAGTGGTAACATAATTGTATTCAGACTATTCAAGACTAGAAAATAATTATTTCTTTTTTGTAAATGGTTTTTTATTACATTGATTTAAATAATTTATGACAATGTGTCACTATAATAGCCTTTTTTCCTCGGCGATATGGTCTCTCACTTGTCTGTTACTTTGAAAAGTTTTTAAATCTGAACATTCACACAGTGAGATCTAAACATAGAACATTTGTATGGTACAGTTTTGGCTCAAGACCAAGTGAGAGAAGCCGCGTTGGGTGGCATCTGCAAGTGTTGTTTTAAAATGCAGCGTCAATGCACGCACGCTCTCTTGTCAAATTTTAAAAACTTGAGCTTGTTACGGCCTTTTTTAATATTTAATTCGGAATGAATACGATCCAAGTTTTGCAGGGACTAGTGTGAGTTGAATAAAAAACTTCCAGATTTATTTTGTACATGTTTACGAGTTTATTGACTTTGGTTCAATAAAATAAAGGATGAGCTTTTTATAATTTTATTTTTTACGTTGTGCGATCCAAATCTAAAATCGCCTGTAATTTTAGTAAATGATTATAAATCATTTTTATCTGTATTCTTTAATGTGTAATGATGTAAAATGCTACAAAAACGCACTAAAGGGTAAAATTGCTTGTTTAATTTCGAGTGATTAAGTTATATATTTTTACATTTCGGTATTTCTTAATATTTTTGCTATTACTTTCAATTTAAATATCGCTCGCATGAAAATGATGTAGCGACAAGTGAATTGAAGCTTTGACCATGCCCTCTAAAGTCGTTTTCTTGAATTATAATGATGCAGTCGTACTATAAATTATTATAATGTTTGATCGGAATTCGTAAATGCTAAGAGCTTTGCCGCTATTTGTCTATTACAATATTGATTCTTTGATAGATCTACGATTCCTGTTGCTATGAAAAGTTGTAGAAATTTATTAGGGTTAGTGAAACGTTCAAAAAGAATTTTGAACAATAGCTTTCTACATCATCAGCCACGGAGAGAAATACATGCCAAGTTTGTGAATGGTAAGCAGGAAGATGATGGGAACTGCGCAAGCGCAGAGGATGATAATTTCACAGTTTCGAGTTTATCAAGACGCTGGTGTCGTCGATTTGAACAAGAGAAAATTTCAGAACCAATTGAATCCACTGAATATATCATTGCACATGTTCTTGGTATTGCTAAGGTAATTTGATGATTTTTCCAACTAAAGTATTTTATTAGCAGCGTTGAGAAATATAATTTAATAATAAAGCAATATAAATATTCAAAAAATGTTGTATTCTGAGGATTAATAAAATTTCATCGAAAAATCTTTATTTGTTCCAAATTTATAGTTAAATGAAGATTTATACAATCGAAAATTATTGCGCTGAAATTTTGTAAATTTTTTATGCTTGTATACTTTATTGGTCATTTTTCGTTAGGATTTAATTTCACCTTTCGAATGTCGGGTATTAAATTGCTCTAGAATCAATTTTTTTAAATTTTATCCGAAAAAAGTTGAAACTTTTGAAAAATCGAGGGTTTCATATTTTTATATATGGGATAACTAGTCCAATATTAAAATAAAATCGGGGTCCGGAGTTTTAATACTTTTAGGGAGTATTTCGTTTGTAGTGTGTGTAAAGAGGAGCCAAACTCGGTTGATCAAGTTTACATGGACAATTGTTCGGTCACTTGACAAAAAGTTGATTGTTTTATATAGCGTGAACAATATTCTTGACTCATAACTCACATATTATATATTCTTTTGGAGAGACGCGAAATATAATAACTGCGAATCACTGTTTCAAATAACATTTGGAGTTTTTTGAACTTTGTTTTCGACAATAAATTAAGACGTGCCGCTCGCGCTTGTTACTTTATAAATGAAACGTTTGATTCTTTTTTATTTTCTGCTTTGCCTTTAATACATATACAGGTTTTTTGTCGAGCCGGGCTTGATGTAACGCAGATGATTTTATTATTTATCGATAAACCCAGACGGCAAAACTGTAGTCAAACGAACTCTTCTTAAGTCAGTGCTGTTTACAAATAATACATTTTTAATAGTTCTGTCATTCGGGAAATATTGCAACTTTGCTATAATAGTAAACGATTGTACGTACGTGGCGCGGTCCAGAACTTGAATGCAATGACGTCAGAGGTTTTGGGCGACAACAGACCCGTTTTTGATCGACTTTGAAATGTCTATTATAGCACCATACACTGGAATTAAATGCTTCGATTGCATGAAATAATTTAAAGATTGCAACTGTTGGACGTCGATAAGTAATATAATATTTCAAAATACAGTTTTGTCGATGATTTAATTACAGATTTTTACAATGCCAAGTTTAATTACTAAGAATGAATAAAAAGTGTGAAACGTCACACGTAAATCAATTCTTTTTCAAAAAAATTTTAACTTTTGAATATTCTGTTATTGTTTTATTATTCAGGTACATACAACTAACTATATTACATCAAGCAAATATTGTTTTTCTTTTTCCATTTGCCGTTACATTGTATGTGTAAAAACGTTTCATGTGACGTGTCTAGAATGATTTACTTTTTAATTTAATAAATAATTTAATTATATAGTTTTGTTTACTTTTTTACCTTCTTAATTATAAACTATATCTTGCTGTTTATAGACATGTTTTTTTACATTTTATGAATATTACTTTCAGTAAGAACAATTGTATTTTTTCAAAATGAAATGTATATTTAGAAGCTGCATAACACGTAATGGTTGAAAACGGAGTTTGTATTTGAAAATTTTGCTCGATTCAACTATGTAATTAGTAGTATATTACGCACCTAGGGAGGTAAATTATTCGTAAGCACATAGCACGTCCCGTGTGTCAATTTACACGTGTTATGGGCTTGTCATTTTACCTCTTGTGAGCGTTCACTATTTTTTTGCCTAGCGAGGACGAAAATACAACGTTCCCGATTCAGCGCCGGGAGGGAAAGTATAGTACTTTCCGCCCGCTAGGCAAAAAAATTAATTTTTTCAATTTTTTTGATTTTGAATAATAAAAAATCTTTTGCTCGGAAATCATTTATCAAGTATTATTTCTTTGAAGTTAAAAATTATGAGCAAGTGATAAGTTTCATATGTATACGAAATGATTTATAGTTGGCATAAAAAATGTCAGTATAACACTTTATCGTATAGTTTTCGTTTTTTATAGGTAACAGATTTAATAAACTTTAAAGAAATGAAGCTTAATCAAGAGCAATTGGAAAAGTTGAATGTCTTGTGTAATTGTAGATTATCAAGGTATGATTTAAATAAATATGAATAATTGATATTGTAGATGCTAGTGAAATATAAAAATGTAATACTTTTTAGAATGCCTGTTCAATACATTATTGGCGAATGGGACTTTCGAGATGTAACTTTAAAACTGGAACCACCGATTTTTATTCCAAGACCGGAAACGGAAATCTTGGTTGATTTGGTACTGAAACGGCTAGAATTAGTTGGAAAAAAATTGTGCAGTCTTTTAGAAATTGGTTGTGGTTCAGGGGCAATATCCTTATCGCTTTTACGCTCTAAAAATAATGTAAGTAAAACTGTAACAGAAAATTTTCTTCATTTCTCAAATTTGAATTGGATTTTAATAAAATTGGTTTCTTAGTTAAAGGTTGTAGCACTGGATGTTAATCCACAAGCTTGCGATTTGACCTATCGAAATGCAAAAGAGTTGAAGCTTGAAAATAGTATAATAATTTTAAATGCTGCATTGCACGATGATGCTAGTTTTACACTCGAAAACAAGCATTGCTCAAAACAAGCATCAGTTGATATTAACGAAGAAAAATTTGACATAATTGTTAGTAATCCTCCTTATATACCAATAAAGGAAATATTCAAACTGGAACCGGAAATAGTACTGTAAGTAGTAAATAATTTATTAAAACATGTTTGCTTCTGAATTATGAAAACCAACGAGTAATTGACGCGTATTATTTTTAGATACGAAGATGTTAAAGCATTAGACGGAGGAGATGACGGCTTAAAATTAATCAAACCTATAATTAAATATGCTTCAAAGGCTTTGAATCCTAACGGTCGACTCTATTTAGAAGTTGATTCAAGCCATCCGAAAATGATTAAATCTTTATTGGAAAGCAATTATTCGCATAATTTGAAATTGGAGCACATTTGTAAAGATTTTTATAATCGAGATCGATTCGTAGAAATTGGAAAAATGCAATAAATATTATTAAAAAGTTTAACTAAAATTTGTAAGATGCAATTAAAGAAATTAGTGTAGGTAAGAAGCATTTTAGACAACCCCAAACTGTCTATAATTACACTTTGTACAAAAGTATAAAATTAAGGCAAGCTAGTATACGTGTTTTATTTGTACAATTTCGTACTTGCAAATAAAAAAATAGCAATAATATTATTTCAACAAGCCAATCCTTTATAACTCGAAAACTCATAATCATATCTCTTCAATATGAACTCTATAAATAAGGACACCTGTTTTCGACCGATATCGACGAGTAACGACGATCAGCGTCCTCATTTTAATTAAATAGTTTAGCACAAAAATGATGTTATATTATCTATGCCCCTTCATTTTTAAACCGCAATAAAACTAGACAGGGAGTAGCCCTGGTCCTCCTCTTTCGATTCCATATTTGAGATCTCTGCTACAAGGTGTTTAACTGGTTTGATCTGGTTTTTGAACCTTTAAAGCGCTACAACTCCTGAACGCACTGCAGTGTAGCAGAATTAAACTATGCAGAGAGGTATTACCGTTATGATCACTCAAGCTGCATTATGCATGTCGGTTCGCGTGAGAGGCACGAAATAATCTTGAACCTGCCCCTTTTCTTACACGACTAATAGAAAAAAAGCTCGAAATAGTCTGTAAATGCTAATGAGACAAACTCGATGGGTCGAGCATTTATAGAACCTGAAGCACTCAAATCTGGCAAATCTGCTGCAAGTCTTTAGAAGAATACTACGGAATCTGCACGTCGGATCTGCACACGCTCAACGAGACGGAAAAATATCCGCACGGCTGTCTGGAACTAACGACGAAGTAACAGACTTGGCAGATCTTTAGTATCCTACAGAGAGTGATGGCCTATTGTCATTTGTCACCGGCCTGACTGCCTGGCGCCTGCGTACAACGCGACGTCAAGGGCCGTCAAGCTGAAAAAAATGCTCAGATATACTCATCACCGCACACCGCGTACGTCGCCACTAGATTGTACACGGCACCTGAGCTGCTCGTCAGTATCCTTGAGAATGAATAATAGTGCTAACCCCGCGATCTGAGAAGTTGAGGAACGCAGGCTTGATGGTTAATTTGCAGGTCGACGCCTGCGGGAGATCGGCTGCGTCTTTGCATGGAGCTCATTTAAGCGGCGAGGTAAGGGCAAGTCGGACGTCGACCAGCTGATACCTGATTAGGGACTACCGAGGCGTATCCTCGGCGATCTGGTACCCCGGCAGATGGTTATCTTCCAGCAGGACGAGTTTTTCGCCAGCACTATTAGTCTGCCCACATCTCAAGTCGCCGAATTTAAAAAACTTGGATACTTACGTGAAACGAGCGGCAAGTCATATAAAACTATATAGATCAACAAGGTTTCTATTTCAATTCTCCTACATAAATCCCATACATTTGTTTTTGAATAAAATTTGAATAAATTTAATTAATATATTTTTACACGTTTATGTTTGAAAATAAAAATTAGTTTTGCACAAAAATGCACAGAGCAGCAAAATTTTTTAGCATTTGTATTAATCTTTTTATTACAAAAACTTTATTTTTTATTAATTTCTAATTGTTTTTAAATAAATCTAGAAATTTAATTTATATCGAATAATTTTATATTGTATGTTCTGAAAGAAAATATATAGATTAAAATTTTTTACTTTATTTTACGTAATGGAATATTTATATATTTTTTTTTTAAATAAATGAATGACTGAAGTTGTAGCAGCAGTTAAAAATATTTTTCTGAATTTTATGCATCATTTATAATTAGGTACTAAATAGTCCAAGATTTTAAAGTTTCTACCGCATAGATTACCTGTGTTTATTTATTAGCAGTATAACCTCCGCGACGTCACGAAGAAGGTGAAAGAGTTTTTGAAGCACACCGATTTTTTGTGGTATAACCGAATTTATATTCAGGAGCGCGACTTGTTTTACTGTGCACGTTTTCGCGCATGCCGCTCCCAATCACGGATTCGTGATGCTTGTTGGACCGGGTAATGTTGCACCGACTTATTGTCGCGTTGATCGCGAGTATTTTGGTGTGCCCCAGTGTCTTGGAGCCGAGTGCGTTGTGCGATTGTGCACACGAGAGCGGCCTTGCAGTGTTTGCCTTTGCACTGGCCCGAGTTGTAGAAAGCGGTGAGAGGTTACGTACCCCGTACGGAAAATAACTATAGGTTCTACTATAGTAAAACTTGTGACAATCCGAGGGGATCGCTCAGATTGCACAAGGGGGTGTGGGTTAAGACTGTAAAAACTAGGAACTGTAGGAAAAGCGGAGAAG
>UCOL01005669.1:0-11120 GCA_900474335.1 Ormyrus nitidulus | reverse complement strand
GGGGGGGGGGGGGGGGGGGGGGTCTTTATAAATGGATCAGGTGAGCCGGGGGGGTTTATATTTAGAGGCTAAACGGCAGCGCGCGAGAGGCGGCCGTCGCGAGGGGTGACTGGCCTGTTACGAGAAAGTTTTTCGCAAACTTTTAACGCTGGCGTCAGATTAGTGCCAAAAATTCGCACATATAATAAGCGCCGCTCGGCCCAGTCGAGCCCTTGTGCCGTTCGGGTAACGTTCGGAGAAGCAATATATACATATCCCGATTGGAGAAAGAGCAAGGACCCGGGTATAATAACGTTTCGAAGTTGCATTGTTTGTTTACGCCTGCGGTGTGACTTTTTTTTTTTTTGTTCTTTCGACCGACTCTCATTCAAGCGAATCGTATATAGCGTCGGCGACCGACGCCTCGCGCGTTCATTCGGATCTCGATCTCGCGCTCTGCGGCTTTTTTCGATCGGCCGAAATTTCGGAGGCGCGCAGTATATAACCGCCGGTGCTTGTTTATTTATTTTCTTTTTTTTTTGTTTCTATTTTAATCAAGGTGAAAGCTGTATTCGCGCACCGCAATTAGTGGCTGATAGTGCAGCTGTGGGGGCCTACGTGCTTGTAATGGTGTCGCTTCGGAGGAACGGAGTTTATGTAATCGCCCTGTCATTCAGATTAGAATTCGTCGGTTCTTTTTTACCTTTTATCATCGAGTGACATTGTTTCGTCGAGTTATTTCGCGCGGCGGCATATTGGCAGTCTTAATTTACACTCGAATAGTTAATTTACGCACTTTGTTGAATTTAAAAAGTATTTTGATAAATGATATAGTGAAACTAATTTTTTTTTTTGTTTAATGGAGCACAATTAAACGATCTGCGTCATTTCAATTTCAATAGGTGCCGAAATATTCGCAAAGCGCAGGAAAAGATCAGAAAAGTGGGTGGTCGATACGGAGCAGCCTCAGTCGCCAAGCGGTTACGGTTACAAAGCACCGTCGTATCCAATGAAACAGGTACGGTGTGTTCATTCAAAATTCGGCACCGCTCCGAAGCGGCGTTCTTTTTTAAGAGTTTGCATTTTTACAGGATATCGTTGTGAACGAAAATACGAAGTACGACAGCAACAAACCATTCTACAACCCTTTCACTGCGGACATTTCTATGGATTATTCAACCCCGCCCGCCAGTAAGTTGAACTTTTCAATACTTCATTCCTTCCCGCTTCTGCATCCAACGAGCAGAGAGCTAAGACCATCGATTTTCAATCAATTCGAAAGAAAAGAAACTCAGCTCTCCGCACCTCCTCAAAGCCTAACCACCCTCCTCGCCTACGCTTAACTAACAAATTCGCGCGCTGCTTCCCGCAAGGCTGCGCCCGCCAGTGCTCTCGCGGCAGCTTCAGCAGCGCCCACTCCGACTGCGGCCCCTGTCACACCGAGGTGAAGAAGATCTACCTGCGCGAGGTGGCGGTGGGCACCGAGCCCGAGCTCGGCCCACCCAAGATCCTGGAGAAGCCGTCGCGTCGCGCGATCAACGCGGACGGGCCCCGTTACCATCACCACCACGGCAACAACCACCACCACCAACACCACCACCATCACCAACGCAACTCCTGCAACTCGAGCGTGAGCAACGGCTACTCGAGGGGTAGCAAGGGCAAGAACGCTCATCACTATCAGCCGAACGGCTACCAGTACCAGTCGAGGGGCAACGGCTACCACAATCATCACGTCAACGGGTTCAGCTATCTGAACAATCAGGGCAACGGGTACCACCAACCGAGCTACCACAGTAATGGGTACCACAACGGTAACGGCTACCAGAATGGAAACGGCTATCAGAATGGAAGTGGCTACCAGAACGGAAATGGGTACCAAAATGGAAATGGCTACCAGAACGGAAGCGGGTATCCGAATGGAAACGGGTACCAAAGCAACAACAATGGATACCACCAGCAACCGCCGAGCAACGACGTGGAAGAGGTGCCCGAAGAGGACTACACCCCGGTGCCGGTGAAACAGCTGATCCAAGAGTTCGAGAAGACCTGCAGGCCGGTCATGCAGTACAAGCAGTACGCCCCTCGGGCGGCTCCGGTCAGCCACAGCCAGAACGACATCTCGCGCTTCTTCGAGTCCAGGCGCGAGGTCGTCTACCACAAGCAGTCCCGCGGCAACCAGCAATACCGCTCCTCCGGCAACGGCAACAACAACAACAACAACGGCTACGCGAGCTCGGGCGACGACGAGGAGGAGGACGAGGAGGAGGAGGAGGAGGAGGACGACGACGACGACGACGCCTCCCTCGACGACTCCCTGTCGCCCGTCGACCTCTACAGGCTCGACGACCGGCGCCTGCTCGCCACCGGCGGCGCCGTCGCCGGCAACCGGTCCTCCTCCATGAGCACCCTCGACGAGTACTACCGCAGGCAGTACCGCGTCCTCGAGCAGCTCGACGACGAACGCAGCGGCGGCAAGAAGTACCTCGACCCCGAGGCCGAGCTGCCGCCCGCCGTCAGGGCCGCCAATCTCGCTGCCGTCGCTCACCAAGACGAGATAATCAAGCAGAAGAAACACCTCAGGAACACACCCGTGCTCGAGAACCTCGTCGCCGGCACCACCACCCCCGAGTGCTTCAAGAAGGAGTTCACCGAGGAAGTAGGCAAGTGCTTCTCGCGACCCCGCTTTTTTCGCTTTGCGCAAAGAGAGCTTTTTCGTTTTGGTTTGCTTTTTTTAGCTGTTCCTTAATGTTAATCGTTTTATGATGATTGATTTTTACTAATTTTGAAATTGTGAGTTTTTTCATTAATCTCTACGGTAAGAATAATTTTTTCCTCGTTACTTAAGAGCTTAAAAAAAAATATGTAATTAAAATAATAAAAATTGTTGTAAAGATTTCAAAGAATGATCCAAGTTTACAAGTCTGATCAATCTTTAGCACGCATTGATTTATAATTCAATATCTATCGATTATTAAGACAATTGTCAATTAACGATATTAAATTCGATGAACTCACAACTAATTCGATATACAAGTAAGATACCAAAATATAGTCAATCACCTTATACAACCCTCACATCTCTGCTTGCCTGTCCCAAAAAAAAACAGCGGGCAAACTGTACGACAACGCGTACTCAGGCCCGAAAATCTCGAGCTACCAGAACCTGACGAACTACAACACGGCGCCCCGAGGCTGGGACCAGTCCCAGGCGGTCTACCGGCCGGTCAGGTTCGAGAAGCCGCAGGACAACAAAATCGTCTACTCGGATTTCTAAGAGGCGGCGCACCCACGCAGCAGCTTAACCCTCCGCGGCCGACAGACATATCGTTCGCACGCATTGTTAATTTATCTCCGTTCGCTCGAATTAGGTATCCAGTAAGTCATCGTCATCCTCGCCCCGTCGACGTGCACTACGTAAATAACCTCTGCATAAAAGCTTCCATGTGTAAGATATATAAAGGCAAGATGCTCTCCCGACGTAATTCTTCTGCGGTGAAGCGCCAGATCAATCAGTAATTGTCAAAGGTGATTATGTTTACTTAGTCTTGCGTCATTTTTTAATGTACCTTTGAGCGCACGCTGATATTCGTGGTTTTTTCAGTCTGCAATTATTGTGCAAGAAGTTATGAAAAAACTGCTGGAAAATGAACCTCTTTTGCGGCTGTGATTTAAATATTTCACGAATAATTCATTTTTACAGGTGACGTAGAATAAAAACAAACTTACTCTCATCATCCCGTCGGACAATCACAAGCAAGATATTTTTTTCCTTCGAACGCCCAAAGCACAATTTGCTTCGATTGTTTCTCCAATTGAAGAAACAATAGGAAGTCGAGACCTGCAAAGGCTAACTGATCGATTGCCGGGAGAAAAGAAGCGGAAAACGAATAGCGAACGCCGCAAAAAGTGCATCCTTAAAAACTGACATGTTTAACCGTAAAACTCTTCAACCGATCGATTTACCGCAGTTTTAATTGTTATTGTAGGACTACGCTTTTTCGCGGATCGTTACTCCGTCACCTCTGTAATCATAATAATTTACCACTTTCTTCGTCATTAATTGGAGTGCGATCGGCATCATCCTAATATAACTCTCATCGATAACTCAAAATCGTCAGATTATTCAAGCCAATATGTTGCGCGGTTGTTTCTATTTACTATAATTATTGTTGTTGTTCTCGCATTTTTTTTCTTCGAAGCTTTTACAATAAACGGAGGAGAGACGTTTAACTTTCGTAAAACGATGGTGCCACTTTCCTGTCCTTCCGTCTTTGATGTGTTATGCAAACGCAAAACTACTGTTGTTAATTGTGAAAAAATAAAATAATGCGAAATTCTATGTTAGCGCGTTAAGAAATATATAAATAAAATAAGATTTATTTTTTGCGACAAAAGTTACACGTTGTACATTAATGATGGTAATTTCGAGGTGATCATAAATAAATAATAATATATTTGTGCCTTGTTATTAATTTTGTATAAGATTTTCGAATCGTGATAAAAAAATCTCTATAAATGTTGTTATCAAAAATATGTATATTTATTGATGTATATTGCAAAATATTGAAATGTGTTATAATAAAGATAAATGTTTCTTGATTTTCCTAAGTTTTTTTTTCAATCATTCTCACTGTTTCTTGTTCAATAATTTTAATACTCCATCTGAAAAAGAAACAAATTTCAAATCGAGTATATGACAATAATTAAATTAGATTACAATAATAAATAAATTAGATTACAATAAACAATATAACGGTTGTCCTGCGTGGACTTCGATCCCTTTAATTGATACTGTCCGCGTGCAATGATAATAGTACTCATTATCTTCGATTTTTATTTTTGTTCAGTACGAGTGTTTAAAATTTTATATAATTTAGATAAAAATAAAATTAGTACTAGCAGCGAAAACAGTAAATATTTTCCTTTAAATTCTATCTTTATAAAAGTGATTTAATATTGATAATAATAATTTAACGGGTTATCTACGTTTTTTACTCTCGAATTTTTTTTTTTATCGATTTTCGATAACAATTTTTCCAGCTTAAATGTTATCAGTGCAATATATTTCAAGACTCAAGAATCAAGATCAAATAAGCCGTAATTTTTATTTATGTTGATATTATAATATTAATTTATCTAACCGGCATCTCGCGTCATAAAGTGTTTTATCTAAATAAAAGTCTTAATATTATTTTATTTACCTATAAATTGTATCAATAGATATTACAGGATATAATAATTGCACATTTTGACCCACAGCAATGACAGCTTTGACTCAAGTGTTTTTCACGAAGTAGCAATGATAGTAAATTAATAAAGAATATATCAGCATAATTTTTTTCCCCTTAGCTTTTTTATAATCCATCCATTTTCCGAGAAGTAATTTATTTACAGTAAAAGTGAAAGTGACTTTTTTTTACAAAAATAAAATCTAATCTAATTTTATGTTACCCTTGTAAGCATCCTTTACTGCCATATACTATAGACGATCGATCACTGCAAGACCGACGGTTTATGCGGATTATATCGTTTCAAAATTACAATTGCAAAGAGTTAATTCACAACCGGTCAGCCACGAATTTCTCGACGCGTCCATTCCAAGTTATACTCATCCGATAAGAGCTCGCCTCCCATCATCACCCGAGTCGCACATCTCGCCCATCATCCTCCAGTGTTTCAGCTTCGCTCTCCGAAAACTCGCTTTTTATTCGTCGAGCTTAATTGCGGCACAGGTCCATCAAGCGATAAGATAAGGCGTCGCGCGGCGGCCGGCCTGGCAACACAGCCGGCTCTCTCTCTCTCGGCGCACTCTTCGGCGTCACTCCTCCGTTAATGTCGCTCGAGTCCCTGCTGTCCACTATTGCTCGGGGGGCACGTAGGAGCGTCGCGGGGCGGGGCGAGGGGATCCCGCTGCCGGCCGATAAGTACGAGGCTCAGCTCGCGCGCCGCTCAGTGGTCCCGTACGGCCGCTACAGCTCGGTGCTGCGCGTCTCCATCGTCAACGACTCGTACGTCCAGCGCGACGAGATGAGACTCGTCGCCGTCATCCTCCTGCTCGCCCTGGGCAGCTTCCTCGTCATCAGCTTCGCGATCGGCGCCAGTATACCGGACGGCCAGCGGAGGGACAAGTGCGGATACGACGTGAGTGCGAACGCGCGCGGTTGTAACTGTGCGTTTTTCGGATTAATCGGTTGATGGAGTGGATTAGTATTTTTCGGAATATATGAATAAAGATTCGATTTTCCGATAAGCGAGAGCTTTCGGTGACCAGATCTCGTTTACGCGCCTATTATTTACAATATCATTGAATGAAAACAAATGATTTTTGAATTCGTGATATATTGCATCTGTTTTCTTGGCAATGATAACGGCTATGTTGACGTTCGATTGCGGGTCATCCAGATTCGGAAAAATTATTAGTATATTTAGATAGGAATTTCGTGATTTAAGATCAATATTACTCACTTTGTTCAGACGTAAAATTATTCTTCATTTATGGGTTTTTCCTCAGAAATACTTGAAGGAAAACTTTAAAGGCTTAAATACAGGTTTTCAAATAATAATACTTCTGTAAACAACAATTGCGATCTATTTTTAACCGTTGCCCCTAATAAGAAAATCGACGCAGCAATTAATGATTTACATTATTTTTAAATAACTATTATACATATAATGTTTTGGCAATATGATAAACAGTAATGCACAAATTTTTTATTGATAGCAAAATTTAACTTTGAACTGTAGATAATAAACAAGATTTGATTATAAATTAAACACCGACTTCTTTTCATTCCTTTTACTCTTTAATAGTCTTGCACAAAAAGCGACCCGAACAAACTGAACATTCACTTAGTGGCTCACACTCACGATGACGTCGGCTGGCTCAAGACTGTCGATCAGTATTACTACGGAGGTAAGCGAAAAAATATTATTGAATTTTTAATCCATAAGGAAAAGGCCGAGAACAATTTTTCCGCGCTATCAAAATTTTAATTCTCTCGAAGCTGAAACTTTTTAACGGATGCACATGTAATAACTGATGCGCACGATACGGATTATACAATTGTATGTTGGTAATTAAAGTCAGGAAAGATGTATAATTTACTTTAATGTCATTTTTTCTAGATAAAATTATTAAACTACGACCTACTTTTATCAAGTTTCTTTCCACTTATTATTCAGTGTCATTACCCGTTTGTGAGTAAAATACAACCAAAAGATTAGCAAACAAACAAAAAAAATAAAAAATTTTCAAACAACAATCAATTTTCCGCGCGCTTGAATGAAAACGCACGCGCCAAATCAAGAGCCTCGCACGCGTCGTATAAAAAAATATCGTTCGATACACGAGCGAGAAGGCGATTTTATATCCTCGTGCGACCGTTCTCGCCCGGCACTCGTATCGAAAAGTACTATTGCGCATCGTTGAAAAAAATATACTCGCACGAATGAATAAATTATGTAACGGCTTAACTGGTTCTGATTCTTCAAGCTCGCATGGATATTCAAGTGGCGGGTGTGCAGTACATTATCGACAGTGTCGTCGACGCCCTCGGCAAGGATCCGACAAGGAAGTGAGTCGATATTCGCTTGATTAAATTTATACATCTTGAATTTAATATAAAATTTCCGTATACCCTGACAAGCGACAGAATTATTGTTGTAAACTTAAGATAATGAAAGTGTCTCTCGTCGTAAAAAACTGTAAACTCCATCTGAGTGTCCTTGCGCACTCCGAGCCAAAAGAAACCGCGCAAAAACTCGTGCTCCAATATTCCAGATTCATCTACGTGGAGACGGCCTTCCTGTGGAAGTGGTGGCTGCGCCAGGACGACGGTAGGCGGCAGCTCGTGCGGAAGCTGATCGACGAGGGCAGGCTGGAGATAATCGGCGGCGGCTGGTCAATGAACGACGAGGCCGTCACCCACTACCACTCCATGATCGACCAGTACACCTGGGGATTCAGGTGAAGCTGCGGATGTTTTACCTCTTCGAGGATCTTTGCGCGATATACGGTTCTACAGACGAAATATTTATGTATTTCAGGCGGCTGAACGACACGTTCGGAGCTTGCGCCCGACCGAAGATCGGCTGGCAGATCGATCCGTTCGGTCATTCTCGAGAGCAGGCCTCGATGTTCGCCCAGTTGGGCTTCGATGGAATGCTGTTCGGTCGGCTCGATTATCAGGACAAGTCGAAACGGCTCGAGGATAAAACCGGCGAGTTTATTTGGAAAGCAAGTCCCAGCTTAGGTAACGTGGGATTATTCTCCTTTGGTGTATATTGTTAGACTCAAATGTATAAACAATTAGAACACTCGCAGTTAAAATTCATCAACGAATTTTTCAAAAGTTAATCTTAATTAGAGATAAATGAAGATTGTTTGTAGCTGAGATATTTTCTTCAGTTTGACGTAAATTTTTCAGTTTATTCATAATACACTGCACTTATTGTTTTGCCAAATCGGGGCAGAGTCTGTAGTTCGTAGTGAAATCCTAATTTCGTAAAGCTTTGGTTGTTAGACCGTTGTAAATAAATGCAGTAGTGTCCCACTATTAGTTTTGGCTACGAATAAAGCTAATTTAAATACTAAATAATAATAAATACTAAATTTATGCAGGTGCATCGTCAGATTTGTTTACTTCAATGTTGTACAATAATTACGGACCACCGCCGGGCTTTTGCTTTGACGTTCTCTGCCAAGATTCGGAACCAATGGTGGACGACGCGGACAGTCCAGACTATAACATACAGAGTAGAGTACGTACAAGAAAACAATTGCAAGAAGAATTGCATTAGAGACACTTGAATCTCCGATTTAATGACCTATATACATCAGCGAGACGGCGCCGTTTTTTTTTTCTTTAACATCGCTTCATTATATGTTGCAGATTGAGTCGTTTTTAAAATTCGTTAAAACTCAGGCAACGTATTATCGCTCGAATGACGTGATTTTGACGATGGGTGGAGATTTTACGTATCAGTACGCTGAAATGTATTTTAAAAACATGGATAAACTCATAAGGTATTAAGCTCCCATCTTTGCCATATTATTTCATTAAAATTCTCTCGTAAACTTGAATGATACGACGGAACGACGAGATTCAAGAGTCTGAACCTTTTATCGATACTGATGGCCTTTTTCATAAATGAATCTTGTAATACGATAGGTTGAAAAGTTTTTGAAATTCGTCCGAACGCAAGCATCGACCTACCGAACAAATAATATCATTCTCACGATGGGTGAGGATTTTAATTATTTGTACGCTGAAATGTGGTTCGGTAATTTGGACAAACTCATTAGGTGAGACCAAAATTCACCCGTGAAAATATCGTGCATGCTAAAGATTTAACAAGCATACCCCTAAAAAACATGGAATTACATTTACTTTGAATACTTAAAATTATTAGCGGGCATGTCGCAAGTTTTAAAAGTAAAAGATTACTAAAAGTAGCTGCTTTCCATTTTTTGCTTATTGGCTAAGGTAAAGGTTACTTAATTAGATCGATGTCTCTGACGACGTACATCGCGTTGCAGGTACGTGAACGAGAGAAACGGCTCGGATTACAAGGCGTTCTACTCCACGCCGTCCTGCTACTTGAAGTCTCTGAACGAGCAGAACCTCACGTGGCCAATCAAGACTGATGACTTCTTCCCGTACGCGAGCGATCCTCACGCCTTCTGGACCGGATATTTCACTTCCAGACCGACCCTCAAGTACTTCGAGAGGCTGGGAAACAATTTCTTGCAGGTGACTTACATTTTCTGAAAATGTAGAGAATATGTCCGAGCTTCCATTGATTTCGGATTCCTTATGCAGATAGTGAAGCAACTGTCGGTGTTGACGAGAACACCGGACAGCAAGAAGCTGCAGCTGTTCCGAGAGGCGATGGGCGTGATGCAGCATCACGACGCCGTCACCGGAACGGAGAAGCAGCACGTCGCCGAGGACTACGCGAGACTTTTACATCGCAGCTTTGAAAACGGAGCAGATCTCGCTTCCCAAGCTTTACAGTAAATATATGACGCTTTGCGAGATTTATAGTTAACTATTTTCTTTAATTGAATGCGCAATAACGTAACATAAAAATATTTTAAAGAGTGTTCTTTTTAACTAAAAATCAGCAAATCAGAGCTTTTAATAATTTAGAATCCATGAAACTTCATAATTTTTATTAGCATCGAGAAATAATTAAAATTTTAATAACTAGCAAATTGGCATCGAAGAAAGAGCCCATAAAGCCAGCACAGTTCCACTCCTGTCTGCTCTTAAACATCTCTTCCTGCGAGCATACCTCTGATAATCCGAAATTTGTCGTAACCGTCTACAATCCAACTGCTCAATTACTTACAACCTTCGTCAGAGTACCAGTTAGTGGATTAGCGTACTCCGTAAAAGATTTCGCAGGTAAACTAATTAGTCACTCTTCACTCTGAACTCTTAATCGCGAGAGGAAAAAATGAATTCGATCAATTTAATGTACATATATAGGCAAGGAGATCGTTACGCAGCTGGTGCCGATTCCAGAACAAGTGCAGAAGATCCCGGGCAGATCTAGCAAAGCGACGAAGGAGCTTATCTTCCAAGCCGTGAACATCAACCCGCTCGGATACCAGTCCTTCTACGTCAACGAAAAGGCAGGGGACTTCGAAACTTATCAGCTGGACGAGCCGTCGAGGCCTCGACGACAAACTTTCGGCGGGGAAGTAAGCGAATTTTCCCGAACGATTTTCCGATTATTTATTCCGCGAGAAATGCAATTTGAAATCAAAGTGTAAATTTAAGTCGCGGTAAAAGCGCTTTTTGGGTCAGTAAAAATAAAATTTTACACTGCCGCTTGTGTTTTGTGGAATGGATTCTTTTTGTTGCGATTATTTGGTTTTTTTAGTCAAACTTCCGGGGCGCTTATTTTTGTAAATATCAATAGGTAAATATAGGTTAACTTTCGAGAATTGCGAAAATAGCATTGAAAAAGAAAAGAATTAATTGGGCGGTTTTAACGGAATATTAATTAATCAACTAAAAATAAGCTCGAGCATCCATTTTATACACTAAGTATATAATATACACTCAGAAAAAAATTTCATTGAATCAATGAATCGTTAATCATATAGTGGCAATTAGATATTTGATCGT
>UCOL01005668.1:0-11119 GCA_900474335.1 Ormyrus nitidulus | reverse complement strand
GAAAAGGAAAAGAGGAAAAGCCAACGATCCCACAGCCAAGATGTTAACAGCTGACGAAGTCGACGAGCTGCTAAATCAAGTGAAAGAAGACCGTGAAGTGCTGATAAAAAACTTAGCTACCGAAAGGGACACAGCGCGAATTAAACTATAAGTTTAAATCGCGCTAAGTAATATCGTTCGGTCATGCGAACTTAGAAATTGCGATGGCTTACAAGTGTAAGCTTGCAGTGGACAGCATCAACAACACGGCTGGTGATTTTCTGTCTCGGGCTTGCGATGAGGTTTGCAAATCCACCGAATCCTTAACAAAAAAAGCCGCTGATGTTGATATATCCTCTGTAGGTGCACCGAAAAATTTCGCTCGTGCGAGTTTTGCCCAGGTAGCAAATGCGCCTGTTAATAAAGTTTTTATTGATCGCGGCAAACCAGTGCGTGTAGTCTCGTCTCAGCGAGTTGTGATCAGACCCGTGGAGTCCGCTGATAGTAGTTTCGCATCTGCCGCATCAGTTAAAGCCAAAATTATGAGTTCGGTTAACCCGTTCGAAGTTAACCTTAAAGTAAACCGCATCTCACTCAGTGCCAATAAATCTGTCACTATTGACGCGGATTCTGTCGATAAGCAGAAATTAAATAGCAAGCTCGCGAGTGTAGGGCTAGAATTAAAACCCGACATAAAACTTTCTCCTCGCATTATTGTCAAAAACGTGCCTACTTCGTTTACGGCAGAGTACATTAAGGAGTGTATTGTTAAACAAAATCTTAGCGATTCAGACGTCAATGAGGTTAAGATAGTGTACCTATATCCAGACAGAGATAATAGGGCGTCTCGCTCATCGTTGCGGAAGTTAGTGCTCGTATTAGAAATTTGCTTTTTTCTGTAGGAAAGATTTTTATCGGCATGCTTTCCTGTAAGTTCGCAGATCACGTTACAGTTTTGCAATGCTTTAAGTGTCTCAAGCTAGGGCATATTGCCAACCGTTGCAACAATCCTGCACACTGTGGGCACTGCGCGGGCGATCATTTCACAAAAAATTATGTTCGTACCCAGAATCTTAGCTGCGCTAACTGTAAGGCTTCTAGACCTGATGGCGACTTTTCACACGCTGCTTACGACAAAAAACACTGCCCTATTTTACATGCCAGTCAGCTACGCAAAATTGACACTATAGCTTATGGAAACTGAACTTAGAATCTGTCACGTAAATGCCCAATCGCTTGTAGCGCAAGTATGTGAGGTGCATAAGGTCTTGCTTGACTACGACTTGCATATTTTAGCAATTAGCGAAACGTGGCTTCAGGATGACGCGGATACTCGTATCTACGACGTCGAGGGCTACACTTTTTATCAAAATTGCCGTAGATGTAAGAGGGGCGGTGGAGTCGCACTGTATGTTCGCTCAAACATCCGTTCACGGCTCGTCGGAGCTTCATTTCATGGCTCTAAGTTTGTTCTTAGACCAGAGCTGCTATTGGTAGAAATCTCGTTACCATCCACGAAAATACTATGCGCAGTCGCTTACAATCCACCTAAAGCAGGCTACTGGTCTGACTTCGACGATGCCATTTTTAGCTGTGTCGGGGGGTATGACGAGATTTTACTTCTGGGCGATCTAAATATTGAATGGCATGGCACCTCGACGCCCAAGAAAATCCTAACTTCTTCTCTTCGAACTTTCGAATTATAAACTATTCCGTTTGCCCCCACGCACCATACAGAGACCTCTTCGTCGACAAT
Source organism: Ormyrus nitidulus (assembly GCA_900474335.1). Classification (NCBI taxonomy): domain Eukaryota; kingdom Metazoa; phylum Arthropoda; class Insecta; order Hymenoptera; family Ormyridae; genus Ormyrus; species Ormyrus nitidulus. Next base: position 9,384 of record UCOL01005668.1, on the reverse strand, counting down.
TGATTACATCTGCGTTACCAATTTAAGCAAAGTCGAAAGCTTTACGCAAGTCGAAGTACCTTATATTTCTAAGCATGACGTACTTCTTGTCACTTTACGTTTCGAGATCCCGCAGCATAGATCCCAGGTTAATTACTTTTCGTGATCTTCGAGCATTCGACATTGATGCTTTTCTTCGTGATTTGCAAGCTCAAGACTGGGGTGCCCTCTTCCTGCAGCTTATGATCGTCACGCTCCATTTATAACGAGAAAGAAAAGACGGGCTTGTCCTCCATGGTTCGACGACAATATAAGAGCTTTTATTAAAAAAAGAGATAAGGCATATAGGAAATTTAAAAAATTCGGACGCACCACCGATCGAGCGCTTGCTCGCCTCCGCTGCATTACGGTGCACTCCCACCGATTCCTCCCGGTTCTAGGGGAACCGAAGGGGGGGGGGGGGAATCGGACCTCGCTGTGGCCATTTCGCGACGAGCGGTGAAGAACGGGAAGAGCGGCTGCGAGCGACCATCTTTGGCGCTCGCAGCGGCTGCTCACTCAATATACGGGCATGAGTGCGAGTGAGATAGCCGATCGCGAGGAGGACTCGCGATCGGAGAAGACTCGCACTCGCGCCAGTACCTGACGGACCATAATCGTACGAGCACGCGTCAAGTTTGTAGGCAGTTTTACTTAGTTTTCCGGGTCTTGCGATCGATTGCGCGGAGGGCGCGGAATCTCGCAAGTGCGCACGGGAGGTTTTCGGAAGGGAATTCCGCAATGGGTGCGGAACGCGCGAGTACCTTACGGGCCTTGGTCGTACGAGCACGCGCCAAACGGACCGTAATTTTCTATGGGATTCAGTGGATAAGTGAGCGCGAGAGCCGGTGTTGATACGCGTCGGCACGCGTATTACGTTGTTTTTTGTGATCGATTCCGCAGAGGGCGCGGAATCTCACAAACGGGTATCGCGACCGATTCCGCGGAGGGCGCGGAATCACGCGTGCGTGTGTGAAGTGCGTGGGGCACAAATTAAAGTGACATTGGGCAGTGTCGAGGCTGGGGCCTCCACTGCCATTTCTTCGGGAATAAGAAAGGGCCTATCGGTAGGTCGAGAGGCGGCGAGATTCCCTCGCGCCCTCACCAACACCGAGGCTAGAGAGGCGGACGGGAACCCCCCTTCGCCCTCCCTCGTGGAGCAGGTGGACGTCCTCCCGGCATAGCCGGGAGAGTGAAAGAGGGAAACCGCGAGAAGGAGACGAGAGTAAGTAAAATAATCCCATTTAACTCCGCGGTACTCGTGAAAATCGGGAGTGTATTATCGGGTATCGCGCGCGCCGTTCGACCGTAGTATCCCGGCTACGGGAAGCCGTTCGGTCGGCCTCCCCAGAGATGGACTCTCTGGATTCATATAAATTTATAAATAGTAGTTTCGTTGTCGGGAAGGCGGTGCGGCGTCGCACCATTTTACAACGTTACAGGTGTCAATACTGTAGACCAGTTTTAAAAGACTCTCTTAAGAAGTTCTTCCTCGTGCGTGCGGTCGAATTGTAGATATGTGATATACTTTAAATCTGTGATACGTAGTAGTTAAGCACTTATTTTTATTTTTTTATTTTTATGTATTTTATATTTTTTTTATCTCTATATACTTCTTGCACTTAAGTTTTATCATTTGTACGTAGTTTTAAGTTATAAGCGTGTAATTCTTCGCTAACGCGCGCCGACATGACTCGACATGTGTCATGTCCCCACAGTATGTGCATTATACCTTTATGCATTTAATACTTTCATGTATTCTTACGGCCTTGGCCATTCAGGACCATGAGTCCTTGGACAAATAAATCTATCTATCTATCTATCTATCTGTCTGGGCTTCTAGCTCAGGCTTCCCCCACCAAAAACCCTGGGAGGGTTCTGGCTCATGAGCCGGAATCCTCCTAGCTTACCTACTTGGAGATACGTACCGGGCATTCTAAATCCCGCAGATTTGCCGTCGCGAGGCTGTAGTCCATTGCAACTCGTTCAGTCGGTGTGGTGGCGCGGGTCAGACTGGCTACGAAAATCCGAGTGTGAATGGCCCAGTGCAACGCGACATATAGATGAAAGTGAAGTAAATAGCGAAGTAAAAAAGAGTGCTTCAATCCGGTAAAGTAAAAGCTTATCACAAGTGATACAAAGGAAACTTTTACTAAACCATATATTAAATTATTTGTTTAGAATAAAATAAGAAGAAAGAAGTATCATGTCGAACAATACATCCGAAAATGTCATGGATACTAGCGCAAACAACGGAGCCGGGGGTCGTTCCATCAATAAATTTAAGTCTACTGCTAACTGCATCCCTGTTATGATCGCACACATGGTTAGATATGTAGAGAAACTTTCTGTTTGGGAAACACCCACCAATATAATAACTTTCCTTGACATTGTTAGGAAAATGGAGCCTATGAGTATCAAAGTTACTTTTGAATTTCAAGATGAGACTGGTATCAAGTGGTTGGATAATAATAGTACTGACTATCAATCACCAGTAAAGGTTAATACTTACGCCAGAGTATATGGGCGTGTACGAGAACTGAACGAAGAGAAATACGTTTTGATTTTAAGTATTAAACCTATGAATATTTAAATACCGATGGTTTTAATTCAAATGCGCGCGAGCAAAGTCCGATATTATAAATATCAGTAAGTGTAGCTGACTTCACGGGTCAATTCTCAACTATACATATATTACTATATATATAGCTTGTCTGTGGCAAGCTTCAGGGTCCTAAAACTGCGGGCTGAAGAAGAATAAAACGTGATTTTGAGCATTTTCGAATTACGCTCTCGTTTATTACGAGTTGAATAGCTTTTTTATCGATATTTTTGTGGAAAATCATAGTTTAGCTATAAATATGTTGATATGCCAAAAATAGCTTAGGAACAATATTGATAAGTATTATTTTTTTGATAATGAAAAATGCGAATATGAAATGAGAAGTAAATAGTGGTACGGGTGCCGCGTCGTCTGCTTTTCAAACTCGCCTCCGCGGCACTACCGTGCCACTGGATCACAAAATACTACCGTGCCACTGGATCACAAATCTTCGGAAAAATAATTTTAAAACTCTAATTCTACATATTTTCTACATTTAAACCTTTTCATAAAATAATAATCTGCGCGGAGTGCGAACTTCAAATTACGGCCGTACATACACAGGTCTGGAAACTTCGGTGGTGGAGGTAGGACTAGGATTAAGAAAATAATTAAATACATTTAATTACGCTTTTTTATTATTAAAAATCGGCTAGCGGAGCTTTCGCAGTTTTTTCAATACATTTTTTCCATACACCGAAAATCTCTTGTCCAAAATATTGTATTAAGATATTAAATGAGGATCCCGTAACAGAAATAGAACGAAATGAAACTTCGCTGAATAAGGATTGTCCAAGTACACTATTTTTTCAAATTGCTTAAAATGCAACTTTTAACTGAAAATTTGAATCTTGCGATTCCCAGTGCAAAAAAGTATGTTTTTTGCAGTAATAATACTGATGCGAAAAGGAGATTATCCTGTTTTAGTATAAAGCCTCAAAAGTCGTCTTTGGTGCTTATATATCGAATTATCATCCCGGAAAGCGACATTTCGGCGATACAGCCTATCAGGAGAACATAAAGAACAGTTACTTCTCTCTCCGATGACTCCGATAGATAACTGCGCAAATTTTTCCCAATTTTCGCCGTTTTTCAGAGGAAAATCTGCAATTATAAGTAAACTACAAGTAATTGTCTTCTTGAACAAAAATCTACTGGTTTATCTGCATGGAAAACGATTCGAAAGGCCAATATGCAGAGTGCGTGAGCTTCACTATTTAACGTAAGATCCAATAAAACGAGTCGATTTTGCATGTAATTTTGCAATATTTTAATGAAAATTTGAATCATGTGATTTCCAGTGCACAAAAGTTTATTTTTTGCAGTAATAATACTGCTGCGAAGAGGCGGTTATGCCTGGTTTAGTCTGAAGCCTCAAAAGTCCTCTTTGGTGCTTATGTATCGGATGTATATACACTAAGAAAAATACCTCACTAAAAATTAGTATAGTTTTTCCTCCATTTAGGAAAAACTATACTAATTTTTAGTGAGGTATTTTTCTCAGTGTATACATCCCGGAAAGCGACATTTCGGCGACACAGAGTATCAGGAGAACATAAAGAATAGTTGTCACACTGATACATAAATACGCGAATTTTTATCAATTTTCGCAGCTTTTAGGAGGAAAAACTGCAATTATAAGGAATTCTGTTTTCCAGAAAAAAAATCTGTTGGTATATTTATATTTGCCTTGATAACGATTTGAAAGGCCAATAAGCACACTGTGTGAGCTTCACTACTCAATGTAAGAACCAATAAAATGGGTCGATTTTGCATGCAATGTATCAACATTTAAATAAAAATTTGAATCTTGCGATTCACAGTGCCAAAAGGGTGTTTCATGCAGCAATAATAATGTTGCCAAAAAGATATTATCCTGTTTTAGTATAAATCCTCAAAAGTCGTGGTTGGTGCTTATATATTGGATGTATAGATCCCGGAAAGCGACGATTTGGCGACACAGAGTATCAGGAGTACATAAAGAACAGCTGTCACTGTGATACATATTTGCGTGAAGTTTTCCTAATTTTCGCAGTTTTTTGGGAGAATAAGCTGCAAGTATAAGTAATTCTATCTTCTGGAACAAAAATCTGCTGGTATGTGCATAGAGAACGATTCGAAAGGCCAAAATGCAGAGTGCATTAGCTTCTCTATTCAACGTAAGAACCAATAAAGTGGGTCGATTTTGCATGTAATTTATCAACAGTTAAATGAAAATTTGAATCTTGCGATTCACAGTGCCAAAAGAGTGTTTCGTGCAGCAATAATACTGATGCGAAAAGGAGATTATCCTGTTTTAGTATAAATCCTCAAAAGTCGTGGTTGGTGCTTATATACCGGATGTATAGATCCCGGAAAGCGACGATTCGGTGACACAGAGTATCAGGAGCACATAAAGAATAGCTGTCACTGTGATACAGAATTGCATGAATTTTTCCCAATTTTTATGGGTTTGTTATTTTGAGGTGGAATAATTACGTATCATATTATTAATTATTATTTAAAATAAAACTTAATTACACTATAATTTTTTTTCGAGCAAACTCGGCGAATTTTTCGGAAATAAACCACGGGTGAAACCCCTCTCATGACTGATGGGTAATAAACCATGACTGAAAGCTCTCTCAATCACTCAAGTCCTAGCTTAAGTATGCAAATAACAATGAATAAGAATGTAGCAAATCAAATGCAGTTTATTTTAAAATTAAAACTGCATATACGATGTTCTTACTTTCTACTTCCTTAGATGGGAAGGCTGAAAAATCTTGACAAAAACCAATCATTTATTAAGCACTTTTCTCTAAAACCTGTGTTAAACTATTTTTAGTTGCGATTCTTCATATCACTTCCAAGCAGTGCTGCGAAAAAAAGGATTCCAGCTTAATTCAAGTGGATATCGGGGTCTGTCTGTCTCGTTTTAACTCACGGAGGATTGTCGGCGGTATAGCCACCTGAATTTGCGCGCGGAATCCTTTTTCTCGCCAGTCCCGAATATGTTAATAAATTTTAATTACCGTATAATTGTTAAATAAGTACATTTAATTCATAAAACAATAAAAATTATAAGCTTATATGATCTCACGAAAAATCAGAAGACACACTTTAGCCAAAAGTAAATGCAAAACCAAAAAACTTGCAAGTTAAATTTAATTTTAGATACAGTCCCGAAAGATATATTGGCAAGGCACGCTTTTATTTTTTGCAGAGAACAACTAGCTATAAATAATTATAAATCTCCGGAGAAATAATTTTCACCTTATTTTTAAATTCGTTGAATTCTAAGCATACTTATATATTTTCTACATTTAACCTTCTCATGAAATAATAATCTGCGCGGAGTGCGAACTTCAAATCACGATCGTACACACAGGTCCAGAAACTCCGGTGGTGGGGATAAGGCTAGGATTAATAAAATAATCAAATACACACTGAAGTTTTATTTTATTATTAAAAATCGGCTATAGTGGTGCTTCTCGCAGCCGAACTCGCGTTTATCATTCGATTTTATTTTTATTTTTCTTCGATACAGCGTTTCCATACACCAAAAATCTTTTGTCCCAAATTTATTGTCTTAAAGTATAAAAATTTAATGTAATTAAAAAATGAGCAAAAAAGAAATTGCCCGAGTGAAAAAAAAACATGTTTATAGTCGGACTTAATGAGAATGGAAAAAATGCCTTAGTCGCTTTTATGAAAAACCTTTTTTAAACGATTGATTTTTAGCTGCTGATCAACGAAGTAAAGTAAACATTTAATTTAGAAACGAAACTTAAATAATTGATTTTTACCCATTGCTGAACGAAGTAAAATAAACATATAATTTAGAAATGAAAGAACAAATTTCAAGTTTCCCCCAGTAAACGACGATGGCTTAGTTGGCAGAACAATGTCGGATCTTTATTCAGAAAGACTCTAATTCAATCCCGATCTCCGCCGAAAACTAACGTTGAGTTAACAATTTACAATCTAATAATTGGCAATAATTTACGAGTATCTAATATCGTCAATCCAGAGCCTTAGAAGACTCTAGAAAAGAGGACTTGTGTAGACTGTAAAAGAAAAAGAAAAGCCTCGTAACGACAAGCTTGCAAATATATTTTTGTTGATTAATTCGCTTTGAGGATTGACTTGTGGTTTATGCCCTTTGTTCCTTTTTATATTTCTTGCGGGAGAACTGAGGAGCTTGTTATAAAAATCGAGGAGGGCGAAGCCAAAATACTCTCATAGTTCTGACGGCTTTTGAAGGAAACAAATTTTATCGAAAATAAATCAAACGTTCAAGTAATGTGTTTGGAGAATAACGCCTGAAGTTTGTAAGAGTGACTAAAGTGCAAATATCAATTCTAAAATTACCCAAAAATACATCGAAGATCAGTTCTAAAATTTCAAACTTTGGACAGAGTTTTGAGATGAAATTTCGGTAATTAGATACCATATATAATAGTAAATGTGCTTATTAAGTTGTACTTTTAATTAAGCTATTTTAGTTATTTAATTATTTTTGTTAAATTAATTAGAAAACAAAATTAGTTCGATCTCTTCTAAAAGGAAAGTTTTCAAAATTGAAAAGAAATATTAAATTACCTATTTTCAAGTAAAAAAATCGGAAACATTTTAACTTATCGATCTGACCTGAAAAATATGAAAACATTTCAAGAAATTTATAAAGTTGTTCTCATAAAGTATTCAAAAAAAGGTCAAAAATAAAGAGTTGTACAAAAATATAAAAAAGAATTTGTTGTATTTATCGATTTACAATTGTTTATGAAAAGATTCATACAGAACAATTGAAATATGGAAGTAATTTTAAAGTTGTTCATACTTTTCACCACACAAGTGAAAATTATCATGACAAATGAAACCAACATGATTACAATGGATAATGTAATACAAGAAATAATAGGATTAAAAATACATCATATTACTATTTTTTTTAACAATTATCCAAGTGAAAATGACAATTTCGAAAGCTCTCTTTTTAAAACCCTCGAAGAGCACACTCCTGTTATAACAATTGATTCAAGAAAATCCAATCATATGAACGACATTCGATCCTTGGACATGCCAGAATTTCGAAATCCCAGATCGTCGACGGTGTACTTAATCCTAACTGGCAAAATTTCTGGCAAGATCGACTTGAAACGAACGAATAACCTTTTACAAAACATCAGTCAAATCTCGTCCAAAAACGTAAGATCAAAGTGCTTATTAATTTTTCAAAGCGATGCCGATTCGTGGGAAAGTCAGTCGACAATTCTGCACTTAACCTGGTCTCTAAGATTCTTGGACTTTTCATTGATCGCAATTGACAAACGTAATCGCGCAACGATTTCAAATTACAATCCTTTCGCAAAAACTTACAATGTTCAAGAAGCAATTGGGAGTTCCGGCATCGATCTCTTTCCGTGCAAGCTGAATAATTTGCACAAACACGAGATTTTATTTACCGCTGTGGTTTATTTTCCCTTCATGTGGATATCGCGCGGAAGCGGCAATGAAATACAAGTTCACGGAAGCGACGTCAAGCGCTTCGAGAGTCTATCGAAGATTCTGAATTTCGAAATGAGCTTCGTTCCAGAATTGATTAACGCCAACATCTCTACAAAACTCAATGTCATATTGACGAATTTGGAAAATAATAATGTAAACTGCTTCGGACACGAAACCGGCTTGCACTTCGGCTGGAATAAAAATATTTTACTCAGCACTCCGACCAAATTTATTAAGCACGTATTGATCGTTCCCGCTATTCCGTTAAAACAAATCAATTTATCATCGGACAATGCTTTATTCGCGTTAGTTTTCATTTTTGCGATAGTAATTATCGTCAGTTTTATACGTTTGATAAAAATTCCATCGAAAGAATGGCAAATCATTCAGATTATCTCAGTTTTACTCGGCATTTCGATAACGCAGCCACGACAGGCCGTCAGAAGAATCATCTTTCTCACCATTGTCACTTTATCGTTTAGATACTCGTCAGAATTAATTTCCACATTAACGACCATCAAATTCGTAAAAGGATATCAAGAATTCAATTCGTTCGACGACGTAGTGGATTCTGGAATACCCATTTACTTACCTTACCCCGTTGCGGAAGCGGACAACGCTGAACTCAACAGGCTAATAGCAAAGAGTCGACAAATCAAAAATTACGATACTTGCGTCGACTTACTGTTGAGGGCGAGGAATGCGATCTGCATCCTTCCGTCTCACATAGCGGCGCATAAAATTAAAAATCACACTCGCATCGATGGCGCTCCGATGATAAAACTGGCCAAGGTGTCGTTCTACGAGGAAGAGGTTGCGTTTCCGTTTGAAAAAGCCTCGCCGTTTATAGAAAAATTTAACAGGATGTTTCAGCTGATAGAAGAGGCTGGACTTAGATCCAAGTGGGAGGACTCGAGAACTTTAAATGTTTACCACGCGGATGAGAAGTCTGATAATTCTATCGATTCTTCTATAAAATTGGATTACATTATTCTGTTGATAGGGTGGTTCACAGCTACTATGCTTCTAATTTGCGAATTCATTTTTTAACCATCAATCTGTAATTGGTTTCTCGAAAAAAGATACGTAATAAAAGTTGTTCTTCTCGTTAAACAGAATCAGCAGTAAAAATCTACTTCCAAACCCTTCCGAACTCGTGAAATCGTCCAATAACTAACAAAATCCATCTCGTTGTAGGTGGTACTTTCCCAGTCCGTATCAATATCAACTCGGGGGTACGCGCTCCTACGGAGCAGCAAAACTGCTTTAAACTC
>UCOL01005667.1:0-11134 GCA_900474335.1 Ormyrus nitidulus | reverse complement strand
ACGTACACGTTCCAATTTTTAAACGTGTCGGGCCATTTTAAATCTAACTGAAATCTATCTGTAACAGTTCTTTTATTTCAAATTTTTGGACACTCCACAATTTATCTATGGAATCTTTCGTTTATTTAACGAGCTTGCCTCCGAAAATATTGGAAAAATTCTAACAAGCGAAAAGATAGTCGTCTACACGAAACCTCCCCGTCAATCAGTCTCGAGTATCACCTCTACAAAAAAAAAGCACAGTCCCGCTCCCGTCCAGGCAAAGAGCGAGGGTTTATGCGCAAAGCAAACATAACGAACCTTATCGGCAGCCTTTAATCGGCCAACGGTGGCATCTCCCGAACAGAAGCTCGCCTCTCCCCCAAATCTAACGCGTCGATCTCCCGTCCCCGAAATCAAATTCGACACCTATACATATATCGGCCCCGGCGATTGCGCTCTTTCTCGTTAGCGGAATTCCCCGCGCGCGCCGAGTCAACGCGGCGTAACCCCCTCGCCGCCACCCCGACAGAGAGACAGAGAGAGAGGCTCTTATCTGATCCTCGGCGCGTGCCCATATGCCGCGGAGCTGCACGAGGAGGTGTACACGCACGAGTGCGCAAGTGCGATATGCTGTATAAACGGCTCTTGACTAATTTCACTTTTGCCCTTTTCCTCGAACGTTTGTTGAGCGGTTTCAACGGGGAGTGTTGGAATTGAGTATTGCACAATGCAGATGATACGGTGTTTTTCTTTCGAAGAGAGAGAAATTCAAGATCGACCGGTAATTGCGAAATCGAAGAGAATTTCTTCCGACGCATATAACTGTTAGCGATCATATTTCTAATCGCAGCTCTAATCGAAGCCAGCATCTCTGAAATTCGCTCCTCCAGCCTGAAAGCCCACCCCGTCCCATAAAGCTCCGCGCGGCAGCAACCTGCTCCCTTACCCACGGACTCCCTCCTCGGCCTCCCGCGGAAATCTCGCCTCCAATAAAATACGCGTAACTCGCTGGTCCTCGCGCGGCGGCGGCGACGACGACACCCGAGCCCCCCCCTCAAGACACACCGGAAAGCGGACCCGCGCCCATAATTAAAGCCTCTTTACCCGCACCTGCGCACGAGCGCGCAGCGCATCCTCTCTCCGCCGAGTGTCCGGTTGCCTTTGTGTCCGCTACCTGTCTTGGGGATCGCGATAGCATTCGTCAGACATTCGAGCCCCGCGGCGCGCGAACGCGCCGAGGCGTCGATGCTCTCCGGCTACCGCTTTCTGATAGATGCCCGATGCCATCGCCGACGCCGCGGCGCATTCCCTCCTCCCCCCCCCGGAGGCGCATTGTCGAACGCAGCGGCGCGGTAATCGTCGCTCGTAAATCCGCGCGCGAGAGCTTTTCGGGCCCCGATGCGTAAGTAAGCTTACGCGCGCGCCAAGGAATTTATGGGGAGACGGGGCTCTCTCCGAGAGGAGAGAGAGAGAGAGATCCGTGTTCCGAGGCGCGGAGACTTTTTGCGCGATTTTTGATGGCTATGAATAGGTGTGGAAATTCAAAGGGCCTCGCGGACGAGCGAGAGACTTTAAATAAATCTCCGATTCGAGGAAACTTTAAGAGCCTGCTGTGTTCGCGGCGATTTTTCTCTTTCTTGTATATACGCAACATTCTCAATTTCCGGATATAAGTTTTGAGGGAAAAATTTGCAGAAAAAATCGTGGTTTAAAGGTTGCGTCATTGTACTGCGTAAACTGCAGTTGAATAAAATTATATGCGGATTTTAATCGCCACCCCTTACTGCCCGAAGAGATGCTTCCGAAGATAGCGCATAAAATATAATCGCGAAAAGTTATCCGCGATTCAAAGCCCTTAATTTTAGAATAAATTATAATACTCAATTTATCAGTTCCACGTATTTTATACTATTAAGGAAGCAAACGAATCTGTGACTTTTTTCCTCATTGAAAAGTATTTTCTTGGTTTCTGACGCTTCTTTCCTAAAATTAAAATAACTTTCAATTTTAGTACCGGCATTACCGATTTTCGAACGGCTGAAAGGAAAATTTGCTTTTCCTCCGCCAATAAAACCCCGCGCCAAATCCTCTCCGTAAAGGCTAGTTACAGTAGCCGAAGAGCATCGCCATTATTTTTCGCTCCCCCGCGGCACCTAAACTCGCGAAGAAACAGCCCGCTGAAACTCGTTTAGCCGAACCTGCAGCCTCCTTAAAAATAGAATTAACATCTCTCCTAGCCCCGGCAACAATGGCCCTCTTATTTACACCTCCAACCCTTTTACAGCCTCTCCTAATCCCGCGACAGCGCCGAGGTGTCCGAGGGGAGTCGCGGCGGCGTTACTTAGGCGACTTTACATCCTAGATATCCCCCGTCCCCCCCACCCCGCTTTGGCAGCGGCCACCCACGGCGCCACCTTATCCGGGATCTCCCGCGAGATGCGCGTCGGTACTCATTTCTTTCTCGGCCGCTTCATAAAGGCCGGCGTAACGATCGGCACTTCTCAGGTTCCACGTCCGGCTCTCGCGCGCGCATTGTTTTCTTCTCTCTCCCTCTAGCTCTCGCTCTCGCTCTCTCTCTCTCTCTCTCGCTGCTCTCCGACGGACGATTTCGCAATGCACCGGGGGGGGGGGATTAATGCCGACTTACGGCCTAATTATCGGCAGTTTCTTTTGTGAGCCGCGAGGAATCTCGGGTAACTAGATAGCGAGTTTACGCGCCGATGGAGTGACTGATATTTACGGCGAAATTACACCGAGTTTACTCCGGGTTTATTGTCAAAGGGTACCGTGCGGACTTTTATTGGCGCGCTCGGGCGCTTCTTACGAGCGCTCTCGCGGTTCTTTTCATATTTTTCGTGTATTAAAAATTAATAAAGCGAATGCCGGGCTTCTCGAGTGTTTTAAGTATTTCGGATAAAGTTGCTTTATGGCTCGAAAAGAATTAAACCTTACAATGTTTCTCCTCGGGAAATGTTTGTTTTTTTTTTGCCGTTGGGCATCACTTTTTTGTCAATTTAAATATATCCGACAAAAAATCTAATGATAAGGTTTCGAGAAAATTTTATTTTCGCTCGTAAAATTTGTACTTTTTAGTATGAAATATATATAAGTTTTAGTGCAAGAGATTTTTCTTCAAATAAACTGTAATTGTAGACTTTCATTCCGAACTTGTTGTGTAATGAGCTATTAAGATTTTAAATCCAGATTAAAGCTTCTCTATCTTGAAAATCCAACCGAATTTTTCCAAAAAACAGTACCAAATTTGTACAACAAAAGCCTCGATCCCCTTAATAAAGGTTCATAATACTCTATTAAAACTTCGCATAATCCGCGACCACCACTCGAATTCCCGAATAAATCGGTACAGCCAGAAAGATAGAAATCTCGAATATATTTTTGGCTCTCTCGGTTGCGCAGGCAAAAGAGCGCAGCTCTCCGTCCTTCCTCTCGGCTCGAAAAACCGGTTGTTTAAGACGCCTCTGTCTGCGCTATCGCGTAATTCAGTAGTCGCCGAGCGACTGTAAATCGCTCCGTCGCGGCTGCCACGCTTTAACCAGCTCCGCCGAGCGCGCGATGATAAGCCGCGCGCGGCCCTCTCGCGCGTCTACAATACGTCCAGGAGAGCCGGGGGAAACGGGGGGGAGAAAAACGCGGAGAGCTCGCCCGCATACATATATCGGCTAATTAATAAAAAGAGCCGGCGGGTTGGCCAACCAAACGGCGAACGCGCGCACTTTTGCGCAAGCGGGAGAGATTAATGTGAGAATCGATAAGAAGGTCGCACCTTTTTTGCGGCTCGCTCTCTCTCTCTCTCTGCGTTCCATGCACTTATACTTTCGATTCGCGGAGGGAGCGGCGCGCATCCGGAAATTGCTACCGACCGCGCGGATTCGTAATATTTCGGAGGGGGAGGAGAGAAAGGCGAGAAGGTGGTCCGAGAGATCTCTATCGCACCTGCGCCCGCAGTCTCGTAAAAATCAATAATTACGAGGGGGAGGAAAGAAGGAGCGAGGAAGAAGCCGAGGCTTCTTACCGGCGAGTTCGTTCGCTCGAATTGCCATGGCTGTTGATTTTTGCGCTTTTCGTTCCGGGATTCGGTATTCTGTTGGCGTTTCGAAATACTTTTTGCTTAAATAAAGCGTTCTCTGTTGAGTGGCAATTATGCGTTTTCTGTTTACAAGATAAATTGTTATTTTACGTTACTAATCATAGCTGCGTGATTTAAACGTTAAATAATAATAGATGAATTATTAGCGTTAACTTTCAATATTGTTTTACAATAATTATTTAGCTGGAATAATTATTTAGCTGAGATAGAATGCAAATGAATTTGTTCGTTATTATTTTCTAAATAATGTTGGTAAACTTAAAAATTCAGATTGGCATTTTTCGTTGCAAAACCCCTTAACTGGTCTCCGCACATTAGATACTTCTGTAAGAATTTCGAAAAATCTTTACTCGAAGCAAGTCCTACATTAAAATTTGCCATTATCATTTACAGATCGCTGTACAGCAATGAATGCAGACTCCTTTTTCAACTTACTTTAATTTGACGTACCTCACTTCGAGATAATAAACAAATCAATATACCAATTTGCGTAACCATCCATTATAAAAAAGCCTCGATAAAAAAAAAAGAAATTAGGAAAAAAAGCCCTTCCTACCACCTCGCTCCCATTCTTCTCCTCTCCCGCGATCTCCGTCGCGCGTCCGCGTTTAACGCCTCGTCACGACGGAGAATCGCCATAAACTATCCGACACAATCAAGTTGTAGCGCTCGGACTTGTTTTTCTCCCGGGGCCCTCGCGATATCTCCCGGGGCCCCGAAGAATTTCGCTCGACGAGTTTATCGCGTCGTCGGCGGCGGCGGCCGGTTCAGGAAATTCCTAAGCGAGGACCTTGAATCGATTTCCAGCCTGGAATCCGTAACGACGGTTTCTTCTGGTCCCTGGCGAGGGAACGGGGGGAATCGATCTTCCCCGGTATAAGTGAGTGAGCGACGCGCGCGGCAGCCGAGGAAAGTGATTTTTTGCAGCCCCGTTACGCGTAAGATCGGTAATCGATTGGATGCCGCGGGGAGACGGGATGGGATCCCGGAGGCTCTTTAGAAAGCAAATTGTTGACAGGCCGCCGTTCCCGGATGAGTGATCGAGATTTTTGGATTGAGTTTTCAGTCGGCCGAGAGAGCTGTAAAGGAAATTCTGATCGGAGAGGTGAAACGATAGCGAAACTTGGCACTGCTCTTTGTGCTCGTGAATTTGCGTTGAAAGAAATTATTGCCATCTTCAAATTTTTTATGTAAAAATATAATGTCGAAAAATATTTAATTTTGAGTTGAAGATTCAAAATAGAAATACAGAGTGGAGGAATAAAATGTTTCTGGTACTTTTATGGTTTAATGTTCAATAATCATATTTTTACCGGCATTCAAAAAATGTACTTCCAATGTAAATTAGAAGGAAGCATAAATTTTGCAATTGTGAAATTGAATTTACGAACGCTGTAATTATTTTAATAAGCTTCAAAATAATAATAGATTGCATCATTAACTTTAATCATATCCTTAACAGTAACATTATTATACAACTTTTTACTGCACGCACTAAAATATTTATTTTCAAAACCTTTGTACGTTCGTAATCAATATACAAACGAGTTTACGCGAGTTTCATTGAGATTCGATTCCGACCACATTGCAACACGAAATCAGACTAAAAAAAACGGCTGCCAATTCATTGGCACTTAGCTTCTTCCTAAATAGTTTATGGTTTCAATATTATCTCCTAGTTTCATTAAAAACAATCGATTTCAACAACATAATTACAAACTATTCTATATTTAATTAATTACTTATTTTTGTATTATTATTTTATTTTTCTATGTCCATTTTAGAATAAATTTTAAAAATTCTTTTGAATTTTGTCGATCATTGAAAAAGACCATTTTGTGCGATTCAAATATCTCAATCGTATCATTAAAAAAAAGTAACATTAAATTTTTGGAAATCGAAAATTGGCGATAAAACGAAAACGAATAAGCTAAACAAAAAAAGAATTTTTTGCCGCCACCACAAAAAAAACAAAAAAAAAACAAAAAAAAAAACAAAAAAAAAATGAGCCGTGAAAGATGCAAATCCGTTCAGTAGAAGCTGATATCCAGGCGTATACACACACACACACATACATCCATACAGACTTTTTTTTTAAATTATTTATTCTTGTTCCTGACCTTAAAATACAATTATAACAGATTTTTAGAAAAACTCCAAAAATTACTATCACAAAGCTTCCTATAGAATGAAGCAACAATACTTAATACATCTCAAAAACATTCCCCATTCAACCGCAAACACACGGAAAACCTATTCCCGCATAATCATTCACAGATCCACAACAGCCATTTTTCTTCCAGGCGCGAGCCCCCCGAAGCCTCCTTATATTTATTAGCCCTATCAGCGAGAGCAGCCCCCGGAGCAGCAACCCGAGACCTCGGCAGGCCCGCGCGCCGACTCACGCACCTTCTGCCTCTGGGTGCTGTCGGCTCGATCATAGAGGCCTCCGCGCGCCATGTGCGGTCGCGCGCTCTTAAGAGCGTCCACACCCACGCGTCGGTTGGCGCACGCGCCGAAAATTCGGCCGCCGCCCCCCCTCAAGCGCGACAGACGGGGAGCTGGCCCGTGATGGAAAGCGGCGCCCTTTGTTTTAGCCCCGCCGGCTGGGTGGGGTCTCCACCGCGGCAACAGGTGGAGGAGGATATTTTGCGAGCGGGCCGCCCCGATATGGAACTAATCGATTGGCTGCCGGTGGCGGGCAGCGTGTTTTCTCCGAAGAAACGAGTTTTTCCGAAATTCTTGTTATTTATTATCGGGGGGTTTTTTTGGGAATGCTATAATTTTATATTTGGATTTAAGTTCATTCTTATAGCTATGGTTTTATACTGAAATTTAAAAAAAAAATTGGATTCCTCGCTGTCTAAAGTACCCTCAATCTGTAAAAACGTGAAGCCCGTATAAACAAAAAATAAATTCTTTCGAATGCGCTGTTAATTGAAAACGTATAGAGCACAGGTATATATTAAAAGGCCCGAAGCCAGGCTCGAGAAAAGCAAGAATCTGAGAAATTCCTTCGGAACTCGTCTCGGCACACCTGTAGAACCGGATGCCCCATTGAGCATTGTGTCGCGATTTGGTGGGTGGGCGTCGGATGACTGCACGCTGAGCCGCGCGCAGGTCAGCCTCTCCTCTCCGGATCCAGTTTTTCGCTTCCGCGCGCTTCGGCTCCCCCCGCGCATTGTTACGATTTTCGCGCGTGAAATCACTGTGGCGCAAATACGGAGCGGCGGCGGGGGGAAAAGGAAGCCGGATCCAAGGGGGCGGGGATCGGCCCGGGCCTTCTCACGCTTGGACTCGACGCCTTTTTTCGCGCAACGCGCGCGCCCATTATATACGGCGGGCCCCCGCGGCTACTTCCGAAAGTTCAAAGCCGGACACGGCGCTTTAATCTTTCGCCGGCGCTGAGAAAACGAGGCAAGTGCAAACAGAATTATGTAGGCGAGTCCGGCGCGGGGATTTCCGTTTTTTTCTGGATTATTTTGTAAATCAGACTTAGCGGCGAGGATTGATGAGCTGTGCAAATTGTTGTTTGAGCGAAGTCGCTAATAATTATGCTATAAAGTAGCTTAAGATTAAAGTTGGAAAATTCATGGGAAAGTGTAAAGTTGGCACGGGTATAAGCATGCTTAAAAATAAAATATACATTTAGGGTTATGCTGGGTAATATGATTTTTATGAATTTTATTTTATAGTAGGGCATAAAATTTGGCAGACTTTTTTTAATATTCCTGCTTTGCACTTTCTAAATCTCACAATCGTACTTTAGAATCTCGTTTACGAGCACAATAAATATTCTATTCTTAACTTTATTGATTATCATTTATGATGAATTATAAGTAATTTCAACGCCGCAATTTGAAGAGCAAAAATACTCCAGTGAAAGTGCGGCTCTCCTCGCGGTTAGTTCTGTTCGGTTTGGTCTATTAAATAAGAATAGTAATCTGCTCAAAATTCGTCCCCACCGTTTCTCCAAATGACCAATTCTTTCAATTACTCCAATTACCGAAGCGACCGCAAACCTGCCTCGGCGATAAATCCTCTAATCATCGCGGGCACCGCGCATCCCGTAGTCGCCTTCCCAGCCCCCCCCCGGGGGGGTCTCCGCGAAAAGCGGCGGCGGCTTAGAAGGCGTGTCCGCGGAAAAAGCGGGCCTCGGATCTCGGCGCGCGAACTTTGTGGCATCGTAAACCGGTATCTTTAATGCCCGGCGCGTACGCCCACTCGAGGCGGGGGGCTCCGCGCGCGGGGCTTTTTTCCTCGCGCGCTCGGCCGCGCGACGCTATCTCGGCTGCCCATCGGCCGCGGCGTGAAAACCTAGTTCGAAAGCGAGCCTGGCCTCGCCGCTCTGTGCGCCCCCCGGGCGACATAGCCGCGCGCGCGCTCTCCTCTCGTGACATCTTTATCTATCGCCAAGGAGGAAAGTGTCGGGGAGGTTAACGGCGCTGCGCGGAGCTTCATGAGAGATCACACATGGCTCTCTCTCCGCTCTGGGAATGCGCTGAGGTAAGGTGCTGCTGCTGCTGCTGCTAAGCGAGCCTTCTCGTCGCCGAGGCCAGTTTGCATTCGACGGATGCAGAGTGCCGAGCGAGGAAGGTGGAGAGGTTGTTGTCGAAGGTTCGTTTCGATGCCTCGATTTTTATAAGAATCGTTACTTTTGCTGGATGGATCTAATAAAAGGAAAAGCTGTTTGACTTGCATTTTGCCCGAGACAAGTGTATTTAGATTTCTGAAAAAACCGAGGCATTTCTCTTAATAAGGAAAATATTATTCGAGTAGTGGTGCTTTGAAAATATAACCAGTTTACTCGCCGAAGACATAAAGGAAAATAAAAAATTACGTTTATACGTTCATAATAGTAAAAGTTTTAATGCTTTTTTGATACAAAAATATAAAATCTATTCCTTTTTATGCACATATGTCAGCTGCGATCGCCGATAAATCTGCGAACATTTGCCAATACGGTGATTTACCACAAATATTACGATACTGGCGCCATTAAAATTTTGCCAACAGTCGGCCGTTAAGTACAAATACGCATTTACCAGTCGTTCGAATGCTAATTCCCTGAAAACTATCGGCAGGGGTTGAAAATCTCTCGCGGCCGCCTGTCGATTTTTATTAACAATCAAAACTGAATTTATCGACCGGTCTTCAACTCCCATATCGATTATAGAAAGTTTGTGCACCGGGGAATAAATTTTAAAATTTTATAGTTTATCGCTTTTTATGAAGTGCAACTTTACTACTCCGAGAGCCTCTTAAAAGCAGCCCTTTTTTCCCGGCGGCGGCCGCGAAGTGTATATTGACATTGCCGCGGAAATTAGCATTTTTACAGGCGCCGCCGCGCGCGAAATTCGAGGGAGAACACTCGGTGCCGTTATCGTCGGCAAGGAGGTCGGGCGAATTTCGTTATCGGCCGCGAATTCCATCAAATAGGCGAGTTTAAGGGGGCTCCGCGCGCGCGCGCGAGAGAGAGAGAGAGAGGAGGTGCCGAGTCAGCGCCAACCTCGGGACAACGCTTAGGCCGAGTCATACCCGTGGTAAAGATAACTCTATCGGAATAAAGAGCGTCCCTGTGTAAGCCCGAGAATGCAGGAATGAGCGGCGGGAAAAAAGGAAGGCTGTGGCACGACGATTCGATCGCAGTTTCTGCACGTACCTTCCTTGTGAATTAAACGCGCGCGGTTGTTTTCTTTTTTTTTTTCTATCGGAGTGATGAATTTCAATTATGTTGTTGATGATTGTTTTATCACGATGTGTTTGAATAAATAGACGTATTTAAATTTATCTGTAAAAATGCACTGTAGTTATAGCTAAAGAATAATAATATTTATTATAGTCTGGTTTTATTATGCAAATACACGTTTTTATGTTAATAAAGCAAAAAATTAAAAAAGTACTTTTAACGCAGAATAAACTTTCAGCTTTGTAATAAAAATTATAATTTAATTTTCAAAGAATTTTCTGTATTAATATTAAGCTTAAAAAAGATTTCGTTCGATTCAATGGTGCAAATCGTTTTTGCGCCTCGACGACTTTTATATCTCTCTTACGTGTTTTCGAATCGAGCGAGGGTTGACATTAGCCGATTTGATGTTTATGGAATTTGAAAAAAGTCGTAAAAGCTTTCAGGTGGATTAAAAGCAGCCCGTGTTTGGTCGTTAACGGGTCAGTTCAATTTATCCAGTGAATAACACGGCGTTATTGAGATGTCTTTCGAGGGGGGACGATTTTTTAAGCATCGTATTTCCGTGGACAACAATAAAAATTTAATGCGTGAAATTAATTGAAACTCTCGCACTTTTTTCCGTTCGAAATATATATCTGAGGTGAGAAATTGAAAAAAAGAAAAAAAAAACTAAAAAATTGGTAGCAGAGACGATCGAGACTATACATCACCTATTTAACCAAACTACCACCATTAAAATCTCCATACTCTCGAATAATTTAATTAATACCAACCGTCCGCTTACCATAATTGAATAATTTACTTCCCGCCGGAAAATTAGCATATCTGAATTTAGCAGTCGACCAATCGCACAAATCATCCTTCTCCTAGCGCCAAAACGCAGCGCCGAGGAAGCAACCAGAGACTTCTCTCTCGAATATGCGGGCGCGAGATCACCTACTGAAGAAGGCTCGGCATAACGGCCCGAGATAAGGCCCTGAATAGACTCGGCGCGCGCGCGCCGTGGAATGCCGTTTTGCATTAAAAAAGCGCCCCGGCCTCTCCACTTGTCGACCACCGGCGGCTCGTTGAATTACCGCCGCGCGGATATTATGCCGGCGATATTTGCTTTAGAAACTTTTCGCGCCGTGGCGGTGGGGCCCTATATCGGCTCGTGGCGCTCGTTAGAGGTGGTCTTCTCCGGGATGTGGGTTCTTGTTTTCAGAGGGATTTTGGAGGAGATGATCGCGGAGGTGTAATCGGCGTGCTTCGAGGGCGTTTTCTTTTTTTTTTTGGATTCCCCACGTGAAAAAATTTTGTACACTTTGAATACAAGTTGTATATAAGGGCTGTATTCAAAAATGATTCTACAT
>UCOL01005666.1:0-11124 GCA_900474335.1 Ormyrus nitidulus | reverse complement strand
ATCCATAGCATTTAGATGCTTTTTACTACATTACTAAATAACTGAGAACGGAGACTGAAGTGTAATAAAAATATGTGATGTTATGTTCATACTTGAAAATGCCCGATAACCATTTGAAAAAACTTTTACATTATGACCCGAGAACTGGCTATTTTTCATGGCCATTTTGTAGATTGGAAATTGTACTAGGGTAACATTAATATCAATTGTCTATTAAAAATAGAATTTAGCATCACTGTAATGACGAACCGCTAGTAAATAACGAGTCCTTATTAATCATCCAAAAACACTTTACAGTCGTACCACTCATCTGCATCGTGTAAAAAAACTTTTATTCGCGCTCAAACGCATATGTATCATGCACAGATCGTTATACTTTCAACTACTTTTTAATCAGTTTAATGTGTGCGAATATGCTTGCGCGTGTAAACCTGCGTATCTCATAATATGCGTCTCGCTGATCCTTCACTTTATGACTTAGCTTAATGAAATATACGGCGCTGATATTAATTTAGAATTTGTAGTGAAAAATAAAATTCCCAAGAAAATTAATAACAGCTTACATCGCACATTTATTTCAAAATGAAACAAAGTGATGAAATTTAATTTTATAGATTTCCACCTAATATATTCGCCTGTGCTCTTCAAATCACTTGCTACATAAATGAATCTTTTGATTTGCAAAGGTACGTTCTGAGAATTACTCAAAGCGATTTCGCAATCCCCCAACGATCTTCTGATTTACATTATCATTCAAAATTCCACACTTTCAAATTACTTCCCAAAATAATCAGCCCCTAAAATAACCCCCCTTAAATAATCAGACCGCCTTGCCCAGCCCCGAAAGCTTATACCGTAATCGTCCGCTCAAGCGTCGTTGGCCGGGAACTTGCCCGAGGCCTATACTCAACGCGTCCACGCGCATGAAATCTCCGAGAAAAGGGGGCCGCCGCTCGCAAACTCGCGCAAATCCAATTAAACCCCTCGCAGCTTCGTCGGGCTTCGGCGGCTTCCACGATGCAGTTTCGTCAGGGCTGCCAGAAGTCGCCGACGGGCCGACCAGCGATATAACGTTTTTGGACGCGGCGCGCGCGGACTTGCGGCGAGTGCTCCAAAATGATGGTCAGACGGATTCGCAAGTACCGATCGGTGGAGGATGGCAAGCTTCATGCCAAGCGCAGAAAGGCAAGGCTCTTTGAATTATCTCTGCAATTACGTGCATCGAATTTGGCACTGTAGATTCCAGTTGCCTGGATAAAATAAAAGCTTCGTCAACTTCGCTTGATGGTGGTTTCTTGCATTTCTAAATGTTGGGCACTTTTGCGATGTAAAGGGATATTCGGATCTAAAATTTTCTTACAGAGCGTCGACGTTTTATTGTTAAAAAAGTCGTATTTAGCGCTACTAAATCGTTATTGAAATAAACAACACGCTAAAGGCTATTGTTGTTATTATATAAGCTATTACATTTCACGAATAATTTAAGCTTTGTATACTGACCTATATCCGGAATAAATGCAGTCATATTTACTTTAAAAAAATAAATAAAATGTCAAAGCATCGATTACAAATAATACAAATCTCATGTGTCTCACGTTATAGCTCATATTACAATTGTCGTTGAAATGCTTTTATCTATTTTAATTTTAATCGAGACTTTTAGATAACTTTTATTCCCACTGCGCGAGATTACTGTTAAAATTTAAAATTGTTTACCTCGACAAGATCGCCAATAAATCTCGCAAATAAAAAATAACTTCTAAATTACGGTAACGCGTTCCAGTAGCAAAGTTTGAATAAACGAGCCTGTCAGAATCAATCTCCAACTATCCGAAAACCAACAGACTTCCCGGGCTGGTTTCCTCCACTCGGTCCAAGTAAATTCGGAGGGTCTTGCATTTTCGACTTGTTTACGCGTCTCAAGAGTGCCATCGAATTATCTCCCGACGTCGCGGCTCTCAAGGTCCCCTCAATGTCATGGAAATGCTCAAATTACGAAACCTTAACAGAATATCCCGACACGCCGCGACCGTGAAATGCACGCGGATCCCCTACTGTATGCTTCATCAAGCCGAGTTCGCCGCAAGGATTTGACGTATCGCAATGAGGGATTTGCATTTAATTAATCTCATGCAGCGACCGAACGCGCTTCGAATTACTAAATTGCATTCACCCGAGAATTGAATGTAAACGCAAGCAGCCACCGCGTCGCGCGCATTAGACAGACACGCGCTCCCCGACGAATATTATTACATCGCGGATCTGACAAGCGTGCTCTCCTTCTATTTCCGCGGAAGCCGTTTCCCGAGCGATTGCCAAAACTAACGACGGCGACCACTCATTGCGCCGAAGATATATTATGCACCCGCGGTGCAGAGCGCCTAGTGACGCAAACGTTTCAACGGAGAGGAGAGAAAACTTGGAGGGTTGCGTACATGCACTTAGGAGTGCTGAATTGCAAGAAAAACATCGCTGAAAAAGAATGACCTATATATATATATATATATATATATAGTCGCGCGATTTATTTGCGGATTTTAACACTTAAACAGCCGCAATAAATTCACTCGCTTTTCGGTGAATCGTGTAGATCGTACCCACTATCGCAGACTCGTGCACTTTTGCGGCAAAGACCGTATTTTTATGTTTTATATATGTTTCGAACACCGTTTGGTCGCTGAAAGATTATTTTAACGTTTTTACCGCGAAAAGGGTTCGCGCGTGAATATAATATAAATTAAATAAATACAGCAATGTACGAAACTGAGCATCGGTATAAAAATTTTCCGGATTTATCCGGCGATTATTGACCTCTGCTCTTACAAATTGAAAGCAAAACCCGTAAAAGCGCAACCCGATGGGAATTTAAAATTGAAACGGAGAGTTAAAAAGTTGCTGTTTATCTTGCAGAAGGAACTTTTCGGAGGAGCTGCGGAGGCCCAACCCGATGGTACGGGAAACCGAAAGATGTCGAACGGATCAACTGGGAGTAATACGAAACACAAATGGTTGAAGGCGTTCAAGAGTCTGAAGACCACGCCGACTACACCTCCGCCCACCGAGAAGTTAGTTCTTCTTTCTGGTTATACTTTCCACGTCGCGCGCGCAAGTCTTTGAATCTCGGCTTATTTACGCGGAAGAGCACGAATGGAATTTTCAAAGTTTTGAAAACGCTGCGAGGTCGTTTAGTGTTTCCAGTTCGTATACTGTTAACAATCTTTTCGCGCGGTTGAAAACGTTTCGATAACTTTGGTATAAACATAGCAAGTTTTGCTGACAAAAGACTGATCCGATTTGTTTAGTTTTTGCTCCCTACTAAAATGATTCAATGTACTAATCGGATCGGCTTTGAATTTTCCTAACTAACAATACTAAAACATTGTGCAATGCTTTCTGTTACTCCCGCTGCAGAGGAAAACAGGCTATGTACCATGCTGTCTCCACTGTGGTCGCAATGTCCAGGTAAGATATTTATTAATGCATTCCTTGCCGTGCCAATTCGTGGAATTTTCATTTTATGCGGAATGAGAGAATTTAATGAAGTTGAATTATGCTTGAGTAAACAAAAATTTCATTTCAATGTAAAAGCATTTCGGGAATAAGCTCCCGATTTACTTATTAAAAATCTCGTTAAAAATTTGAAATTAAATAAAAAAATTTAAATATTTACATCTCTTTCTCAATAAATTTTCATTCATTAATTTTGCGCTTTAAAAAAATGTGCAAGAAAAGCTTGTAATTGCAGCGGTAATGGCATTGCGCGAGAGCAAGTAACCCAATTGATAACTACGGCTCCACCGCAACAAGATCGCGCTTGTAACGACAACGCGGCGGTAGCAGCGAACCGCAACGTTCTGTTTTTGCGCTTGTATGAAAGCCTCGTTGGCATTAATTGATTACATAATCCTGCGCAAGGAATAAGAGAATTTTAAAATAATGGGAATAATCTGGTCGGTTTTAAAAGCAGATTTAAAATACTTTTTGTTCTCGTACAGACGAAAAAGCTGCTTCGATAATGGGTATACGAGTGTTTTAATTTTACAATCTTTGTTTCATCTATATATAAGAAAATTAAATAATTCAGTTTACTTCAATTTTAAATCCAGATTATATTACATTTGTATAAAATAAAATAATTTAATAATAATAATTTTATTATTTATAAAATATTAATATTATTAATAATTTAATAAATAAATAAGATATTATCAAGCCAAGCTTATATCAATTATTACTCCTTTCGATCCCTATATCAAAGAACTAAACAATGCAAGTCTTTATCAATATTAACCCTAAAAAAACTGTAAAGTTCTCTTCGTTAAAATCCGCATCCCGAGCCGCGGAAAATCCCCTCTCCAACCTCTGTAAAAAAAAAACTTTCAGAAAAAACCTGGAGGAATCGTCGGGCGGCCACCAGTGGCGCGAGTACACCTACCGCAAGATCACCCCGTGCGACGCCTGCGGCCAGGTGCTGCGCGGCCACGCTCGGCAGGGCTTCCGCTGCCGCAACTGCAAGGCGAACGCCCACGCCGACTGCGTGAGCGCGGTCCAGCCCGCCAACTGTCCCAGCCTGCTGCCGAAGCGCACCGCCGGCATACCGCTGCTGCGCCGTCAGAAGACGAGCGCCCCGCCCGTCGACGAGACGCCCTCCGCCGAGCAGAGTGAGTAGCCACAGCATCACCCAGGATACCCGTAGGCTCCTGTTGCGCGGTTATTATAACCTGGAGTCGGTGCCGCGCTCCGGCTCGCCGAGGCGCTTATACTTTTGCGGGGACGACTCGATCTGGGACGAGTGGTACAGTGCACGCTCTCGGTTTTAAGGGTACGCTCTCTCCGGGTAGCGCTTTTAGAGCATATTCCTCAATTATTATTACAGTATTAATATCTGCAATCGTTTGTTTCTTTTCTCTTTTCGATTGTCACTCTTACTTATGGCACAAGTTTGAGAGCACCACGGATAGAGGAGCAGTGTAAATATAATCATTCGTATACGTTGCATATAGTGGAAGGAAGGGTACGCTTAAAGAGGTTTCACTGTACTAAATAGTCGATTTGTCCCACATCGAGTCTCCTAAGCCGACGCTTTAACACGATAATACTAAAGTTTTGAGTGCAGCAGTAACAGTAAAATTGAGGGCCATCCGGAGCGCAGCACCGCTAATGCGATGTTTCTTAGTTCCCCCCTTTTTCTCGTGAAACTGCCCATAGCACTTATTATATATATATATACCCTTTTGTCACGTTTTTTTTAGCAGAATATAAAACTGGTCTTGCAATGCGTGCCTCTGCCTTTAGAGTCCTAGATCTTAGGCAGTTTTACGCTCGATTGCTTAAGTAATTGAGGCTCGCTGTGTCTTGAGGCGACTAAAAATAGATAGTATTATACATCTTTTTGACGATGTCTTGTAATGACCATTATTGCACTCATACAGATTTTAGCATTGTATCCCCCCCTCGTATTCCCTTTCATTTTTGGCTTTTAAGGCGTCGAAGAGCGACGTGCTGAATTAGACTACTAACAAACAGCTGTTCTGAATGGTTATCGTTCAATTTCAATATGGTTGTTTGAAGACTCAAGTTTTAAGGCTATTTAAAACTGAATAAATCTAACCGTTATGTCGTTAGACTTGAATGATGCCAATAAAAATCATCGTAATCCACAGAGCACATCGATGTAGTTTACAGGTTTTCTTTTTTACAAGTAGAATATCAAGAATCAAAGGAATTTCAAAAATTCCCAGTCAGATGACAAACTTAGATACTAACCTTCAACACTCGCGATAGTCCCCAGTTTTCCGTGAAATATAATGAAATCACTAAGAATCATGCATGAAAGTTGTACGTACCCGTTGAGTGTCCAGCATTTTCAACCATATAGCAATAGTCTAATGTGGCACGTCGCTTCTCGATGTGATAACTTCACCGTCATTTACATATGATGAGAAAGGAAAAAGGAGAAAAAAAACAGATGAAACGTTGACGAAATTGGCAATGACGATTAAAAAAAAAAAAAAAAAAAAAAACGAAAATCATTGAGCTTTGAGTATTCGTGAAAAAAGCAAAAAAACTGACCGGTCCGGCAGATGTGGACGCCATATACCAGGTGCTGAAGCAGGCTGGCGAGATACGTGGAAACTCGACAAATTCACCACCTACGCCTCCCACAGCAGATCATCCTCCTTCCGGCGCAGCACCTTCTTCTTCGTCAGCGAGGACGACCACCTCCTCCCAACCCTGTTCCTCGTCCACCTCTGGTAAGACCGTTGCGCCGCCTCTTCCTTATCTTCTTCGTCTCTACTCTTTATATATCTCTCTTTCTCTCTCTCTTATGTCTGCTTTTACGCCATGCGCCACCGCGATGCTATTGTTGGGTTGCCGTCGATGTTTTATACTCGTGATTGCGTGTTTAATTCGAGGAAAACGGATCGCTTCTTCTTACGTACTTCGCGGGAGTTCGATTAATTAATAAGAGGCGCGGGAATAGAATGCGGTTGGGGTTAAAAATATTATTTATCAGACCGGCTAATCGACCTGAGTGAATTTCATTATTAGCACTTTGTGCTTCTGAAGT
Organism: Ormyrus nitidulus; assembly: GCA_900474335.1. Taxonomy (NCBI): domain Eukaryota; kingdom Metazoa; phylum Arthropoda; class Insecta; order Hymenoptera; family Ormyridae; genus Ormyrus; species Ormyrus nitidulus. The sequence continues at coordinate 4,553 of UCOL01005666.1, read as the reverse complement.
ATGTAATTAAAGGGGGTCCGTTAAGCTTTTTTTATAAACATTTTTTTTTTTTTTGTATATTAGATGTGTTTCGTTCTCGAGCATGTAAGTTTTTTTTGTTTATTTTAACCCTTTCATTTCTGAGTTTAAATAAACGTGATTTTAGATTTAAAAAGTTAATAAGACTTAATAATACATGTTACATTTAAATATTCATGAAAGGGTTAAACATAATCTGTTGCATATTGGTAAATATTTCCGTAATTAATAGATAAACATTTTTCGTTATAAAAGAGATATGTGTAGAATAATTTGAAAGTGAAATTTCTTTTTAATCATAAAGCATGAAGTATCATGTATAAAGTATTATCATTTCAAAATTGGAAGTTTTACGTCTAGTTTCAGAAAACAATTTACATAAAGTTCAAAACAGAACATTTTTGAAACTAAATTCCGTTATTTCTTTTACTATAAAAAATGTAATCTGGTTCAGAAAGCCAGTAAAACAACGCAAAGGGAAAAAATAATTTCGCCCTTCACTCGCCTTTTATTTTTTTTCACTCTGGCTCGGTTTTTCAAGCAATGGCTTAACATCACGATTTTATGCCTATCGAGCTACTTTCCACCCGCGGAAAAAAAAGAAATCTCACTGTTTGAAAATACGACGTATACTTAAAATATCTCCTTCCACTATTAGGTTTAAGTCGTTGCTTCCAGATCACTCTTTTTATTGGTGTGCTTTTTTTATCCTCCAATTTTTTTTTTTTTTTTTTTTTACTTTTTGGCGCGCATGGCGTAATAGCGATTATCGACCTTTTACCGCTTTTTCTGTGTCGTATGTACAATGGGGATCGTAAAAATTGATGTTGTGGCGGTGAATGTAATTTGCTCTTCTTCTTTTATTTTCATACATTGATTTTGAGCCCGATTCAGTAAGCTTATTTTAATATACATAGTTACTCGATCACTTCTTTGTGATTATTGTCACTTTTACTATAATTTTCTACTTTTGCTATTTACTACTTTTTAAATAGCCCTTCTATTATACAAAAATACTTTTTATTTTGATTGATCTTTTGGAATGATAAATACATACATTTGTTACATATTATATTAAATGCTTGAATCTTATAGATTATAAAAGATTAAAGATTCATTAGAGAACCATAATGACTTTTACACATTGATAAAAACAAACGTAGAATATGGTGAAGATATTTATTAAAATCTGATTGTCTTATTGGGCAAAAACGAAAATCTTTTCAATACCGATATAACCTTTGACCCACAATACAACCACAGGCGGTGCTATTTTTGAATTATCGGATATTTAAACAGTCACTTCCTTCTTATTCTCTTTACTAACAGTCGAAAGTTCGATCATCGGAAACTTCCTGCAATTAACAAGAAAATCCCTAACGATCCTAATCAACCCGAAGATCAATTTAATCCTCGAGAATTACTGATTTTCAATTACACGCTTATCTCGGGCCCCTTTTTCGTTCCCGTCTGCTCTTTTAGCCATCTGGAACTCGACCCTCCTCTCTTTTGTTCTTTTTTTTAGCGCATCATTAAAATCGCGTTACAAAAGGCGCAGCTCACTTTTCCATTAAATCAAATTACTTTAGAAGTCTAAAATGGCAGGTTTTTCAATTTACATTACTTATTAATTAATTGAATGACGCGAGTCAGCCATGATTTACGATACCTTCGCCGTTCGAGGCTATTTTTAAATTTGCATGTAAATTACATTTCAAATAGATAAACCATCCCGCGTCAAATCTTTTATCTAAAAAAATTTACATACGTCCTCCATCGGTTCCGCGGTACTTGTTTTTTTTTTTGCACCGAACCGTTATTCATTCCAGCCGCACACTCTTCTTTACTCAATAAATCCGAAACAACAAAAGCAGCCAGCTTTTTATATACCCTTAGACCCTCGGCTGCCCAACCGCAGGCTTGCCGGGGTGATCCACGCAAAAGGCTTTTTCGTACGCAATGGCTGATCATGCGAGCTTAGGAATTTTACAGCCAAGCGATCCCGAGAAGCGACCACTCGGCGATGGCGGTGGAAACGTTACGCGTATACGACGTCGCTCGTTATCTTTTTCGCGACGCGGAGAATGCTTTTTCGAGTTTACCGCGTCATCTGCTTTATTTTTAAAGCAATGACACGGTAGAGAACGGTATAGGCGAAAATTTCACCATATTCTACAAGTTAGTTGTTCAATTCAGAAATATTAATTTCACATTTCACGTTTCCTTTTTTAATTAACCTCATATTCTGCAATCCATCTGTAACAATTATTTAATTCCAGTAGAAAAGAAAACGAATAAATTGCAATTAAAAAACTACGTCTCTAATGCATCTTATTTTTTATACGTAGAATGAATCTTACAAAGTTCGTTTACAAATTGAACGCATTCTAATCTGAGCACTTTCTTACATATATTTCAAAAGTACCAAACGTGTCATTTTCAAAGAATGAAAAAAAAACTAAGTGACTTACACAGTGCATGAACTTCAAATTTTACGATCTGCACATTATGCTTTAATAAAAATCGCATTCAGCTCTTCATACAGGGGACACGAGTCGTTCACCCGCTGCATTCATTCGAATTCTGGGATTCACGTTAAATGTACACATTCGCTGTCTGTGTCTTTGAAAAAATTCACTCTGTGTATGTTAATTCATTGTGACGGTAAAAATCTGTTTGTACATCGTACTTACTTTCATGCAGGTAAAGGATTTATTTTATGACACGTGTAAATACGATCATGAATTAATGTATTATTCAATATTGTATACCGTTATGTAGATATACTGTTTCATGAATCTCATTACAGGTAAATACATTGTAAATATGTTTCACATTTCTGCTGAACAAAATACTTTGCAACGTACTTATGATAATCATTACAAATCTATAGATTTATTTACTGCATAAATTAATTTTTTCTGGAAGATATATTTCGAATAGATATCGTTTATTATGAAAATTGATACATGATAACAATACAACCGTAAAAATTATTCTAATATTAAAAGCATTTTTATATGTAAATGATCAGAACAAATCTAATAGAAAGTGTTTCAAACAGTTTAAACGCTGTATATTGAGTTACATTACAGTCTATTAACGCAGCTTCTATTTGTATTCTACACAGCATAATTGAATTGTTTTCAAAGTTTAACCTTACATAAGACTTGACTTATCGAGTTAAGCTTATCTACGGTTTAAAGTATATAGACTTTGCTTAAGACGCAGCTTGCTTGCGTCAAAATAGTTATTGAATGGCTTTCCAAATAACTGAATTTAGGAGATATCCAACGCGTACAAGTGCCAAGTAAGGAAAAGTAAGATTTTTTATTGGATTAACATTTGATTTACACTTGAGAATCAATAATCTTTATTATTTTTTAATTTCAAATTCAGAGTTCGTTATATTAAAGTCACAGCAAGCTGCTAAGACTTTAAGATTAATTATCTAGTCAATCTGACGTCGTTGATTCAATTTTATATACTTTACTGATTAGTTACAGCGTAGAAACAAAAATTTATTTTTAAAAAGTTATTCATTATTCAAATGTAGATGAGGCTTAACCAAGAGGGATTTACATAAGAATAAAATTAATCAGATATTCATTCCATAAACCATTTATTAACATGCTTGAAAGCAGAAAGTACTTCAGATAATGAAAGAGGGCTGATTGAAATGCGTAATTTAATTTTGGGCATTGAAAATTATTGCATATAATTTAATTTAAAATATTACGATGAATAAGATAATTAAATTACACAATATATATATATTATATATATATAAAGTATAGAATGAATTGAATGTTTTTTTGCGAACTTCAACGCTAAAAGATCATTTCAGAAAGTGAAAACATTATTTAATTGCCCGAAATCTAAATTGAAAGATATAAAGTCCAAATTCACCGCTACCTCCGAGCAACTTTGTAAATTGCTTGCACATCTCAATGGACAATATTAGCCGCATTATCGATCGGCCTAACCTTCGGAATCCTCAAAGGGATTCCGGGAACAGACGCCGATAACTCTCATCTCTCGAAAAGGCCAGGCCATTCGCGATATCATCCCGAGATACCGGGCTATAATTGAAAAAGCTTCTGCTTGAGGGCTCGCACAGCCATGAGCCGAGAGAGAGCCTCGGAATAACAGAGTGCGCCGCTGCGGCTGCTGCTGCTGCTGCCGCCGCCACTGGGAATCGAGAGAGAAAGTCCGCCTACTAATGATGCATCGGCGCATAATGCAACCAGGGCGCAATCCGTTTTCTCCTCGATTAATCAGCGTCCCTGCGAGCTGCAAGAAGCCCAAAAGGCCGGAGGGGGAGGGAAAACAACAACTGCACGCGACGCTTCCGAGTCGTTAAACCGCGACGCTTCGACGCTAGTACAGAGGCGACTTAATTGGATCGCTTTAATTGTCACGTGCTGCCTCGAGGTTAAACTTGAAGGATCGCGCCGCTGAGGAGTCGAGCCGGGGCGAAAACGAGTAATCGGATATCGGGAGGAGCGGTGACATTTTCCGATACGGAGCTGGAT